>CAUYPK010108918.1:0-26308 GCA_963574355.1 Loris lydekkerianus
TGATGACATCTTTAAAAATGCTTCTATGGTATATGTATACCATGGAATACTATTCAGCCATTAAAAAGATGAAGACTTTACATCCTTTGTATTAACCTGGATGGAAGTGGAACACATTATTCTTAGTAAAGCTTCACAAGAATGGAGGATCATGAATCCTATGTACTCAATTCTCATATGAGGACAATTAGTGACCGTGTACAGGGTGGGGAGCGGGGAAAGGGGAGAACAGAGAAGGAGGGGCAGGGTGGGTTGTTTTTTTTTAGACGTTAAAATGTTTTATTTTTTACAATCACAGCTGATAAGACAGCAAAGCCTTCACCTATAGAGGCTGTGCTCCAACTCGGGCCTGGGACACCACTCTGCAAGAACTTCTCCCAGAAAAGGGAGTGGTGCAACTCAAAGTCCAAAATCCTAGGTGGAGATGGGTTGGGGGTTCAGCCAGAGCAGCCCCGGCAGCCACAGTGTGCGCTCAATGATGCGGCCCACTTCCAGCTTGCTTTTGGGAACCCGGCAAATGCAGTTTGTTCCAAAATTGGTGTCCCGTGTCTGAATACACTGCAGGCAGCACAAGTTCTCATAGCCTTGCTTTTCCATTTTGCAATCAGGTTTTTGTCTGCATAGCCTTCTTTAATACAATATTCATATAGTTCTCTGCTTATGGCCTTCGCTTGTAAAAGAGGTCAAAGATACAGCGGGTTTTCTGGTGGTGGATCCTGAAGACAGGCCACAGAGATTCCACTTTCCTCTTTCCTCCGTGAGGCTCTGTTTCAGCTTCCCTCATCTTTTGGTCTAATTCATCCAGTGTTGGTAACAGTGTGTTACACACCATTTAGGGGCAAGACACAATTATAAGAGGGACTTTGACAAATGCAATCAGTGTATCCTGGTTTCTTGCACCCTCAATGAATCTGCAACAATAAAAAAAAAAATGCTTCTAAAACTGAAATTGTTATAATTCTAAAGGTCAGCTGGCCATGGTTAAAATAAGGTATTGAGGGAAGAGCAGAGTCTACACAGCACTAGTGACTATTGTTCAACTGTGTAAAATAAACTGTAATCTCTGTTACCTAGTCTGTTAGAAGTCATTCAGAGCAAGATGCAACAAGGTCTTTACCCTTTGCTCCTTTCTCCAGGATCTTACCCAGGAACACAACCTGTCGTGAGACCAAACCCACAATTCATTTTTGTATAATTCCCACCACACCAACTTCAGCGTCACACTGTCCCCTCTTTTGCTAATTCCTAAATCCTAATCTATGATTAAGTTACTTTCTGTGAGACTAGTCTGCAAGTGCCGGTTTATAAGTTTTACATGTATGTTCTCATTTAATTTATAGAAAGAAAACAATATTACATTTATAATACTAGTATTCATAAAAATTTAAAAATATATACCACTATAGACTAGGTGAGATTTATCTTGTGTTAAGTTACAATTCTAAAAGAAAACTGGGTTTTTCTAGACAACGTGAGATCAAAAATAAAATTAGAAACATGTAACATCTATTGAGCATATATTTTGTGGTTAGATACTCCTCTGAAATTACCCACATATTCATGTACACAGTCTTTAACTAAATGAGTATATATTATGAACAACACAGAAGTACACACACATTTTCCTTTAATCCTCACAAAATACTCAATAATTAATCCCATTTCACAAAATAAGGAAACCGTAACATAGAACAATTAAATGACTTCCAAGGGTCAAACAGCCAAATAAATGGCAGAATCAGGTGTGGACTCAGGTGATCTGGTGCCAGAACATATTCAAGAAATTCTTAAGGAGAACATGCTACATTTATTGCTTAAGACATAAAGATGAATATGATGTATGTAATCTTTCTTATTTCTCAAGATATACCTATATAAAATTAAATAACTGTCTTGTATAGTATTGAATTCTCAGTTCTGCAAAGTAGACTGGAATCATAGGTCATGGCCACCAAGTGTCTTATCTTGGGAATAAAGCAGGCAGAGTAAACCAGATCCCTAATACAAGGAGTACAGGCCCATGTCATCCACCCCATATAAAGTAACCTGGCAATGAATACAGTTTCTGAGTTACACAAAGGATTGGGCACAAAACACGTGCCTGCCTTTTAGGCCTGTAATGAAAGTGCTTCTACGATCATATAAGTAGGTTTCTACCTGAGAGGAAATCATGGCTATTCTCTAAACTGGTCAGTGCCTTGGCAGAATCCCACACTGCAGTTCACAATCCGTGTGCAGAAAATGGGAAGTCAAAAGCATATTTCCTCATGAAGCAAAACCTGTATTTATTCAATAACAATGAGACTACAATATACTACTTTAAGTTTTAGCTGTGTTATAGTATTTGATTCTCACAGTATTCTTATGTGATAGATACAAGCATTTCCTCTATTTTTCATATGAAGATATCAAAGTGAACAGAAGTCATGTAACTTACACGAAGTCCCCCACGGTAAGGGGAGAATGGAGCTGTTTTAGAGAAAGAGGATATATGAAATTGGTTGAACCGTGAAGACAGAGAGCCACAGGGAGATGAAGACATAAAGAAGACGGAAGGTATCAGTTGTCTATTTTTTGATACATAAGAAAAATAATAAGAAGTTAACTGATGACTCCATACTGAATCTCAGAGTCAAAGCATTCTATAATAGACATACTCTTATTTGACAATGTGAATGTTACTTTCTTTGCATTACTATTATTATTGTTGCTTAATATTTCAATGTAGCAATTGTCTGATTCCTTTTCTGAATGTATTCATGTTTGTTTGTTCTTTGAGAGGTTTTTGTTTCTAGACCTTACCTTAAACATTGTTATTGTTATTAAAATTTAAGTCTTTTTTTTTAAGTCTTAAATTTAAGTCTTTAATTTTGTGAAGGCCCCCCCCAAAAATGAAAACATAATTAGCACATGTGTATGTAAAAAGAAAAAAAAGAAAAAAACAAAATGTTAGGGATCAATTTTAAAGTCAAGAGAGGGAACTTCCTTTGTTTTCAGATTCTAGTCAAGTTAAAAATGGAGAGGTGCTAAAACACCAATTAAATTTTTTATCAACATTTAATAAATTCAAATCCATATGCCCATATGTTCTCACAAGGTCATCCTGTTGCTACCTCAAATATGCTTACACGCTTTATTTCTATAGGCTAATGTCAGTATTAATAAAAACAGAACAAACTTAAAGTATACTCCAGAGCATGTGTTTGAAACCGTGAGATGAATATTGTCCACTGATCCTCCACGTCTGTGGCTGTCGGCACAGACTCTCTTGGAGATAATTCCTGGCGTGGTAAATGCAGCACTCTCTGCACATGGAGGCCCGTGCAGGGTCTCTGTGGCTTCTCAGTCACTGGTTCTTTCTCCTGGTGTGGGCAAGACTCGGACCCAAGTGTTTGAAGACATCATTCGGTCTTCTCAACCCTCTCATTATATAGGCTGGGACGAGTGGGAGTCAGACATAGGCAATCCTCTTGCAAGTGACGCTTCCGGGGTGGAAATCTAGAGCTGTCTAGTTCCAAAGCCACAGAGATGCCTCATCATTCAACAGCAAAAGCACAGAGGCAGAAGGTTGGTAACAACATTTGTGTGCATGACCTCATTTTATCCTTCTGAATATCTCTCATGTCCTATTAAATAGTAGTAGGTACGCTCACGTCCTATTAAATAGTAGTCTCCGAAAGCACAGCTTCCTGATCCACACTTCTGCTCCCACAGAGTCTACTCTCTCCTCCACCCTTGCAACAATGGACTTGGGAAGGTGCCTCTTCTTCACTCCCCTTTTATCACCCACATTCTGACTGCTCTCAGGTAGGGGTGACAGAAAAAAATGCAAGTTTCTCATGCAATGTTGAGACATACTCATACTTTCAAACTTAGGCATCTGGCATTTTTATGGGCTAACCGTGGTATTTTAATGGGCTAACCCTGGCACCCCTATTACCAGGGGTAATCACCATTCTGTAATTCGTGTCTTTGCTCTTCAGTACCCTAAACAGATTCAACCTTCCTTTCTTTTAAGGCTTTATCTCCATATTCAAATGTAAAGATATTTATAACACCTTTTTTTTTTATGTTCTTCTCTTATAATTATAAAAATTTACTGTGTTTGAGAGTCTAGAAGAGATACCCCAAAGCACGGCACTTTGGCACTCTGAGTATCTTTGAACTAATGGGCTCTAGCAAACCTCAGAAACAGCCTCAAAACCAAGTCTTCTCTGAGCTTCTCCTGTCTGCCTGCCTCTCACTCTAAACCCTCCAATCCCCCCTCCCAGCAGGCCATAAAAACCAGAATTCCTCTACCCCCAGGCCAGTCATGGAAACTAGAATCTCTTTATTCCAGTGGTAGTCATCAGAGTATCACTCGAACATTTCCTTCAGTCTGCCACGAAGAAATTCTTTAAGGCACCCTTGTCTGATAGTAGGCCACACATCTTCCTCCCAGAGGGCCCCTCCTGCCTCATGTCCCGAAGGAAAGAAGCTACGTAAGGGACCAAGAGGAATCTAAACAGATACTGTCTACCAGCATTAGACGGTACCCTTGTCATCCAATCATATTTCTGTCCATTTCTCATCAAACCTAAGTGTAAAAATGAATACTTTTCCTTGTATCTTTGGATCTATATTTTGAAGGCTCTTAGGTCATATACAACTTTGATTAAATACATTTGTTACACTTTTCTCTTGTCAATCTGCCTTTGGGTATAGGAGCACTGGAATAAGGAAAGGTATTACCTTTCTGCTCCTACAAATGCAGAAAACTTTTTTTAGCACATAGTTGTTTGGGTGGGTGTTTTTTTTTTTTTTGTTGTTTGTTTGTTTGTTTTGTTATTTTTTCTTAGGGTAAAATGAATATACTCAACCTTTCCTATAGCAATTCTCTAACATCAAAAACAAAAAGTGCAAATGTTTGGATTTTTAATTTTTAAACTCTGTAAAATGTGTCCCTAAAAGAACATTATACACGGTGTAATGAAAATAGGGGATATTAATATTAACTTTTTCCCTGCATGAGGGAGAAAATAGGAAAATCTAGTCCATAGATTTATTTCCAGTCCGTATCTAGTCAATAATAAACAGTCCTCAGGATGTTTTAAAATATGTAAAATATTAGCACCAGTACATTGAGACTAAAAAAAAAAAAAAATGTAGAATGTATCATACTCAAAAGAGACTAAGCTTAGTATCTATCTATTTATCTATCTGTGTTTTAAAACCTCAGAAAATTATCTGACAGAAAAAAAAAATGCCCTTACTAGTAAATTACATAATGTTTAAATTAATACATATACATGTTATATAGCTTTTCATGGTATGTACTTTTTTCTTCGGATGAAGAAAAATTTAAGATATGAGTAAAAAAAAAAAAAGATAAGATTTTTTCTCATAATCCAATAAAGTGATCCAGGACTTATCAAGAAAGTAAGATTGAGTGTAATTGAATCAGTATTATATTATCAGTATTCCAATAATCATAAGCCAGCAGTAATTTCAACTTAATTAGTACATTTTTTTTTTTTAAGCCAGCAATAAATCAAATAGAAGATTGATTGCAGAAAAATCAGCTGATTCTTTTGAGACATTCTGGAATTGGTTTTTCTAAAACTAGGCTGCCTCCAGATAGAACAGAAGATGCTGGTAATAATTTGAATAATTTAAGGGTTCAGAACATATAGTATATAACCTACGAAATTCTCTTATTGCTGTTACATGGGAATTCCTTTGAAGCTATTCTAACATTCCATTAGTTCAAACTGTCTAGAAATCCAACCAAAACCTTTGAAATAATAATCAAAATAAGCCAACCCCAAAAGTTTTTCATTCCTGGCAAACGATTCCACCCTTTACTTTAAAAAGAATTGCAAGTTTATAAACTTGTCTACCCTTCATGCCAGGCTCCCCCACCTCTTACGATGGGGTTTCTCTCTTCTCTTTTCCGGGTAGTTCTTCCACGGGTGGTTTTAACCCATTGTTATCCATTTCTTCCAGGAACATGCTCCATTGCTCACATCTGTATACAGACTTTTATCTGTAAATATACTTCTTTCGGAGGAAAGATGCTTGATCTTCTCCCCTTCTGATAATCAAGCCTTCCTCTGGCGTGGATTCACTGGGTAGGTGCCGGCTTTCTCCTCCCCAGTCTTCTTGTTTAACTGTCCTTGAACAGCCATCCATCCTTGGTGCTTGTGATGTCTCACTTCACCTTCACTGTCAATCACCTGTTTTATTTCATCCTCCTACCATAATTATCATACCTTCCCCTGGAACCACTCTTGCTAAAACCAAGTATTAAGACTGGTACTAAATCCAGGGTCACTTCCACATCCTTTTCTATTTTCCTATGGCCTTTCCAATGTGAATCACGTCTGTGGCCCTCCTGCCATCTCTGTCCCATGCCATCCTATGATTTTCTTTCTTTCTTTCTTTTTTTTTTTATTAAATCATAGCTGCGTACATTGATATGATCATGGGTTCCATTTGGATTTTAGCTGGATCCTCTTACTCTACCTGTCATTAAATAATGACATTCCATAGAACTGGGTCATAGGATCTTTGTTTATTTTAATTGGACAACTCTCATTTTTTGTAACATAATTTGTACAGTACTCATTTTCAGTTTCTATCCACAGTGCAGACATATTACAGGAACTCCAAAATAGGGCATGTACCTGCCACTGGGTTATCGTTACCACCTGAGCAGAGCAGGTGTTGAAACACTGCAATCAACCTGTCCAAAACTTACCATGTCATCCATCCCCCACCCCACGCCTCTGGCCCTCACCTCCCTAAATCAGCCTTTTACTTCTATATTCCTTATCACTGTTTCTGGTAACAATTGCTCCAAAAAGAAAAAAAGAAATCATCTCAATGTAGTGATCCGTGCTCCCCCCATCCAATTAATCATTCACTCCTAACAGTTTCAGTTTCTAATTATTTTTTGATTATTTTTCTTATCCACTATCAACACTCCTGCTGCCATTGTAGTTTTTTGCCTCTGCGATTTCTTTACAGGGCTATTAAAATTTAGTTTTTTGTTTTTTTTTTTTTGTGGTAAGAACACTTAACATGTGAGCTACTGCCCTAAATTGTTAACTGTACAATACAGTATTGTGAAGTATAGGCCCAGTGTGGGACAGCAGAGCTCTACAATTTATTTACCCAGGATAACTGAAACTTAGCATCCATTAACAAGCAGATCCCTCCAGCAACTGGCTACCATCCTTTCACACCCAGTTTCTATGAGTTTGACTATTTAGTTGCCTCCTATAAGGAAATCAGGCAGTGTTGGTTCGGTGATACACTCTTACGTCATTTAGCACAATGAGCTCCAAGTTCCTTCATGCTCTGGCATAGGGTAGGATATCTTCCCTTTCTAAGGCTGAATAATCTTCCAATAAAACATATTAAATTAAATTATATCAAATTAAATTAAAATATATCAAATCAAATATATATTTCAAGTTTTTTTATCCAATCATCCATTAGTGTATATGTAGGTTGTTTATCTTGCTTACTATGAATAATGTGATGAACACGAAAGTTCATAATTCCATAAATATGGAATTATGGTTGATCCAGCAATCTCACTTCTAGTTATATATCCAAAATAACTGAAATCAGGATTTTGCAGATATAAATTTTTAACTTTCATATTGTCTACTCTAGCCTTTAGTGGCTCAATATTGAGAGAATGAGAGCAAGCTTTTTAGTACATCAAGAAAGAATTTCATGATATCAGATATTATCAGAGTTAGTAAATAAAATAACAATTTCAGGGAATAAGTTCAGGAGATATGAACACCAAAAATTACTCATAATTCATTTACAATTTAAATTTAATTAGGTATCCTATATTTTCTGTAGCAACCCCTCAACACTAGGTTTTTCTCTTTGTGTGATTTACCCACAAAAATTCTTTCTACCTCCGTGCATTACTATTCAACTTCCATCTCCCCAAAGAAAAATATAAACCTATAGGCCTACTTTCCTCTTCTCTCTAGTCCCCTGACACACCCTAGGCTGGGCTGACAATATCTCCCCCAGTGTGTGTGTCTTACTCCATAACAGCAGAGCATGTGGCTGCCCAGCTGTCCCTCATCTCCTGGACTGGCAGTGAGGTGTGGCCACACGACCCAGTTATCTCCCGTGAAACAGGAGAAAATGTAATCTGCACCACAGTGCTGTTTTAGAAACCTCTAAGAAGTTGCCTTCTTTGGGGGTGGTGACAAAGCGAGGGACCTTGTGCATACATATGAAGTATGATCAACCTGTTATTAGGCTGGTTCCCTGAAAAGCCTCCTGGGGCAGAGTCCCTCCACTTTTCCGAAACACCCAGCTAAGACTTGTGAACAGCAACAAAAACAACAAATTTCTATGGTATCTGAGCCATTACATTCAGGCTTTAATGAACGTATTTTATTAATGTATAATCCTCCCTCATACTGAGGTTCCAGTTAAATAAATATGACCTTTTGTGGAAATGATACCTATTAAAATATTATCTATTATGACTCCCAAATATGAGAGTACAGAAATATGTAAAAAATAAATTAAGGAGGTTTAATGATTCTGAGGATTAGGCACTGGTGTGAGAAAAGTAGGATTTTGATTAATTTTTATTGGGAGCATAAATTACAACGTAAAAAACCTTATATCCTCATTATTTCACATGAACAAAGAAATATAAGTAAATGAATTTTTTCCTCATAACGAAATATAGGTTCTTCTGACTTTCACCTTTGAAAGAAATTAGAATTTAACAAGTGATTAAGGTTATCAAGTATGAAATGTCTGTTTCCTCAAGTACTAAGCTTGATAAATGCTGTCTCCGACACTTTGACACTTCTTGTTTTATTTTTACTGGGAAGGTACATTCTTAGTCTTCACAAGTTGTGGCTTGTGATTATATTCCTTTTTTACTTAATTTTTATTAAATCATAACTGTATACATTTATGAGTACAATATGATGATTTGATATACCATGTGGAATGCTTAAATCAAAGTAACACAACCATCACCTCTCTTCTAATACAGTCTTAGTTGTTTTGAATTGTAATTATATTTCAATTTTATATTGATTGATTGATTGATTGATTTTTTTATAGAGTCTCACTCTGCACTAAGCTAGAGTGCCATGGCATCCACCTAGTTCATAGCAATCTGAAACTCTGGGTTCAAGTGATCCTTCTGCTTCAACCTCCCAAGTAGGTGGAGTAGTTTCTTCCCACTTCAACCTCCCAAGTAGCTGGAACTGCAGTTTCTTCCCACTTAATTGTTTCTATTTTTAGTAGAGATGGATCTTGTCCTTGCTGATGGGTCTCCAACTCTTTGGGTCTCCAACTCTGCTGAGCTCAAGCAATCCACCTGCCTTGGCCTCCAGAGTGCCGGAATTACAGGTACAAGTAATTACTGTGCCTACTTATAGTTCACATTTTTCTTAGAGTAATTTTTGTGAAACCATGAATAAGTCAAAAATTCATACTATTTTCGAATATGAGCTCCCTTATGGAACCAGTTCAGCACAGACAGTGTTTGAGACAGACGTGACAAATGAACACACAGCATTTAGATGCTTTGGGAAGTTCTGTTCTGGTGATTAGGCCTTGAAAATGAGTCAGCCGGGCCACCTGAGACCAAGGTGGAGAATGAGGGACTGTGGTAGAAGTGAATCCATCTGGTCCTATGCGTGAATCAGCAGCAAAGTTTGACGTTCTTATTCCAACAGTATTGGATCCTTTGAAAGAAATCAGCAAGGAAAAGCAGCTGGATAGGTGGGTTTCACATGAATTAAATGAGCCAAAGAGAAATGTTCTGGAAGCTTGCCTTTTCTCGTTGTCATGACATAAAGGTGAACTGTTCTGCACTACATTGTTACCTGTGATGACAAATGGCTGCTTTTTGACAATCACAAGGCACCGGGAACAACAGCTGGGAAAAGATGTGCTGAAACACAATCCAAAACAAAACACTCTTCCAAAAAGGCTAATGGTGTCTGTTTGGGTGTCCAGTGCTGATTATGCACTACAGTTTCATGAAACCCAGCCAACGGATCACAACAGACATCTACTGCAACCAACTGGACCACACAACCAGGATGCCTGAGACTTCAGCAGCCCTGATTGGTCAACAGAGACAGGCCGGACCTCTTCAAAACATTGCTTGACCACACGTACAAACATCTTGACGCAACTGACTGCCACTTCCTTCTGGCTTTGGACTGCTTCATGCAAGGAAAAATATTCATTTTAATTTTAATAAAGTCCAGGTTAACAAATTTAAAAAAAAAAAAAAAAAAAAGCTGTTGTAGACGCCTTTGGTGATTTCATTGCCACTAGGTCCCCAGGCTTTTTCGGTGATGGAATAAACAACCCACCGTTAAGATGGCAAAATTGTTCATAGTTTAGGCAAATACTTTGTTAATTGCACTGCTTCATGTTTGAGATAAAAAACTACACTTTTTATTAAAAGTCAGTTATTTCCTATTTAGTGACCTAATACCATTAACAAGGCCTTGCAGAAAATCACTCAAAACATCAGTTTCCTCCATAAGTCGCTACATTGAAATGCATAAACCATTTTACAATTAAAAATGCTTTGCATATTTGGGAAAAGTACATATGACATTAGAATTTTTTTTTCTGTAACGAGTCAGGTAAGAAATATTTTGGAATTTGTAGGCCATAAAGTCTCGGTTAGAATGATTCAATATTGCCATTAAAATGCAAAAGCAGCTATAAATGGGTTATAAACAAATCAGCATGTTTAAATTCCAACCACATTTTATTTACATAAACATGAGGCAGGCACGATTTGGTTCACAGGTCATAGTCTGCCAATCCCATGATCTTGACCCTGCCATACGAACCTATATAAACACCACAAAAATTATATTAATATTTTGTCACATTATTTCCCTCTCATTTTCTCTCTTTCACCTCCCTTTCCTCCTCCCCTCCCTCCCTCTTTCCCTTCCTGTAGTTACATAGATCCATAAATGACACACATTAACATTTTTGTTTTTTTACAGAAATAGCATCAATTTCATATACAATCTTTTGCAGTGAGGTTTATCATTCAACATTGTATTTTGTTTTAAAAATTTAACAGTGTGTCTCTGAACATTTTTGTACACTTGTGAAAATGCGTGATGTAAGATTATACAGGTGCATAGGTCAGATGTATTTTCAGACTTTGAGAAGTAGAAATTCTGGGTATGTACAGTATGTGTATCTCTGATTTTACTGTTGCCAAGTTGCTTTTTGAATTGATATTATGTTTTTATCAGAAATATATCTTTCTGTTTCCTCATCTCTTGTCATACATTGTGTTGTCCAACTTAATTTGATGAGAGTTCACTGAAATCCCATTGTTATTTCACCACTAACTGCTCAGGCTTAGAGGCTGCTTACTATGTCAAGCATTATTCTAAACAGTTAATGTGTTCTATGGCACTTAATCATGCAAGGAATGTATTATTTCATCTACTTTACAGTCAAGGGAGCAGAGATTCAAAGATGTAAAATAACCTTCCTAAGTTCAGGTCAGTGACGTAGGCACAGATAGAAACAGAATCTGAACCAGTTATTTTGATGCTGAAGTCCATTTTCTTTACCCATCAAACTAACAATTATATATCTAGATTTGACTTGGCTTTTTTTCTGTGAGTAAAGTTGATAACAATTTTGTGTATTTGCTAAACACTCAGATTTCCTCCTTTGTGAATTTTCTGTATTTACCCTTGGCTCTCTGGGCCACTGACTCATCTTTTTTATGTTTTTATTCCTTAATGGTTTGAAGAGGTTTCTGAGAAGTTCATGATTTATATAGGATGTAAATAATGTCTCCAATTCAAAACTTGTTTTTTACATATTCTTAGAAAGTTGTATGTTACTTTGAGTTTTTCGTTTAATTTCATCTATGTAAATATAGCTTTTTAAATTATTTTCTTTCATTGTTATGTTTTTAAATTCTTATTTAGGAAATTATTTTATATTTCAAGATCATAAAGAGCTTTTTGTGATTTATTATTTACATTTCTTTCTTTTTTCCAATAAGCAGCCAATTTTACC
This sequence comes from Loris lydekkerianus, assembly GCA_963574355.1. Classification (NCBI taxonomy): domain Eukaryota; kingdom Metazoa; phylum Chordata; class Mammalia; order Primates; family Lorisidae; genus Loris; species Loris lydekkerianus. Next base: position 12,067 of record CAUYPK010108918.1, read on the forward strand.
AGGCTTATTTTTGGAAAATTCTGTCTTTTCCTCCACTGAATTGTAATGCCAACTGCAACATTTACTATTCTTCCTACATCGAAAGTCATCTGGGAAGACCTTGTTTATTTCTACAGATACTTATCTCTCCACAAATATCAAAGTATTTTAATTCTCCTATCATTTTAATAAGTCTTACCATTTAGTAGGGTGCATTTTCTATTATATTCATGAAACTATTAAAACTTTGTGATTTTCGGTCTGTTAGCTTTTCATGTAAATTTTAGGATCTATTTGACAAATTCTAATAAAAACCAGTTGTTAGATGGAAACTTATTTGAGTACATAAATTTATAAAGAATTGACAACTTTATTACAAACATGAGCACAGGACATCCCTCAATGCATTTGTGTCTTTTTTATGCCTTTCTTTGAATTTTTTAATTTTTTCCAATAAAATTCTACATAACTTTTGTCAGCATTATTTTTGGATACCTTATTTTTTGTTGTTATTAGAAATAATACATTTCCTAATTATTAAGTGCTGGCATTTGCAGGATGATTTTTATGATAATAAGCTTATTTTGTTATTCCTTTAAAATCGTAGAACATCTCTAATATATCTCTATCAAGGATGACATATGTTAGAGCTTTTAGAAGATTACCTTTTTGAGTTAAAGAGATGCTTTTCTATTCTTAGTTTACTAAGGGCCTTAAAAAAAAAAAAAAAAAATCATGACCAGGTAAAAAACTTCTCAAATGCTTTTTTGTATGTGTTTCAGAGCTTCTTTGCTCTTCATTTTTCTATGTAATATTTTAGTGAATGTTTTCTATTGTGAAATTCTTTTTTCTCCTTAAATAAATTCTATATTGTCCCAGTATATTTTTAAGTGCACTCCTGGATTAATGTTGCTAATATTTTATTTAATATTGGTTGTGCAATTACACATGAAATGTCTTCTGGTTTTCTTTTCATAAAAAGATACTTTTAAAATTTCTGATTGACATTCCAGTCTCACAAATTCAAAAGAAGCACTTTCCCTATTTCTTTCAACAACTCATACATTATTTGGAGTGACAATTTGAGGATTTATCATAATTTAACCTTTAAAGCCTTGGTCTAGTGTTTAGCTTTATTTTTGAGTGTAGCCTGGTTCATTTCACAGCTAAACATTGCTCAATTTTGTTCTTGAATAAGATTATCAAATTTCCATTATGTGTATATCAGAGTAAATTTATTCAGTATGTGATTTTGCTATTTTTAACATTCCCATATTCTAAAATTAATGACTTTTTCTGTTTTTTTTATTATAGAACTTCACTATAAATTTAAACTTTATTAGTTTTTTCAAAGAACCAGTTTTAATTTTGTTGTTCTTCCTTATTTTTTGTTTGATAAAATTTATCAGTGAAACCATCTGGGCCTTGGGTCACATTCTTGGGTAGAATTATTATTACAAATTCAATTATTTAGTCTATAGTGGCTGTTTAGATCTTTAATTTTTTTTCTTTCTTCATTTTTAATAATTGTGATTTTAAAAGTATTTTAATCTAGAGGATTAAAAGTGGCCATAAATTCTTGTCACATTCCCTTTCATGGTAGACCTTGTTTCTTTTTAATCTGGGCTAGCTTTGTCAAATGCATCCAATATAATGTGCCACAGTGGTGCTGTGCCCTCGCTTTGAAAAGAACTCAGTATCCCTCCACTCTTCTTGCTCGTGGAATCCAGATACCATATAAAGAAGCCACCTTGGGCAGGGCACAGGGGCTCACACCTGTAATCCCAGCACTCTGGGAGGATGAGGTGGGTGTATCATTTGAGCTCAGGAGTTGGAGACTAGCCTGACCAAGATGGAGACCTATCTCCAAAAATAGCCAGGTTTCATGTCGGGTGCCTGTAGTCCCAGCTACTTGGGAGGCTAAGGAGAGAGGATCACTTGAGCCCAAGAGTTTGAGGTTGCTGTGAGCTGTGACACCAGGGCACTCTGCTAAGGGTATCAATGTGTCTCGATAAATAAATAAATAAAATAAAACAAAGAAGCCAATTTCATGGCAAGCCCCCCCAAAATGGAGAGAGTGGACCTAGACTTTCTTGCTTGGTCTATTCTGATTCTCCATACATACGTATGAGTAAAGCCATCTTGAATTTTTCAGTCCTAGCTGTCCTCTGATTGCAGCCACATAAGAGACCCTAAGTGAGACTAATGGAATAACTACTTGGTCAAATTACATGTTTGTCAGATAATAAATAATTTATTTATTTATCTCACTCTGTCACCCAGGCTGGAATGCAGTGATATGATCATGGCTCACTGTCACCTTAAACTCCTGGTCTCAGCTTCTGGAGAAGCTGGGACTGTAGGTATGCTATCACTCCTGCCAATCTTTAAAATTTTTCTAGAGATAGAGACTCTATTTTTCTAGAGATAGAGTCTCACTGTGTTTTTCAGGCTGGTCTTGAACTCTAGCCCTCAAATGATCTTTTCACCATGGCCTCCTCAAACCTTGGGATTACAGGTATGAGCCATTTATTTTTGCATTTGGTCACTGGCTGCGGAGCTTTTGATATACACATAGCAAAAAGAAATTAAAACAGAAATTGGGTCTACAAGTGGAGTGCTACTATAATAAAACCTAAAATATGTGTGCTGGCAGCAAGCAAAACCCAGAAGGGCTCTGAGGAAACTGATGGTTCTTAGTGGAAGAACAGTAAACACGTTTCACAGCCTGTATTACGCAGCAGTGGTAAATGTGGCAGCACTGTCACCTGAGGTAATATGGAAAATAGAACACATATCTAATGAATCTGTGCATTAGGCTAAGAAGATTTCCATGCAGAATACTGAAAACACTGCTGGTTTCCTTTAGTTTTGTATGAAAAAGCATTGAGAGAGATGGAGAGATATGAATTAAATTATGAGCTGTTCAGTTATCAAGTGGAATCTAAAGGAAATATTTCCAAGCCGGGGATTCAAATATTAAACATTTTCTACTTCCCAAACTCTGCCAGCAAATGATTTTCAATAAAAGGTCAAATGTGGGTTCCTGACATACACATGGCCTTGGGGTCAGGATGTCAGGGACTCCTCACACTGGTTTGTGGCTGCGTCCAGTTCTCAGGCTTGTAAGAGCCAAGTCTCTGCTGAGTCTTGTAGTTATACAACCCAACCCTGGGCAAGGGTTTTTGCTGAACACCAATACAAATTTATGATTCCAAGGCCCTACAGAACGTTCTCTTCTCCTGTTCTTTTCTGCAAATTTCAGCGACTTCAGTAGCCCTGAATTCTGATCTATGCCACCTCAGCCCCAAAAGATCACCTTTCAACTTGAGAAATCTCTCTGTGCTATAAGGAAAGCTAAGTAAAGTTATCCTATTCAGAGAGAGAGCCTGGGTTAATAGGAGGTTGATTTCATTTACTACCCCTCTCAAGAGTCTCAGCCTCTTTGCCTATTGTCCAATGCCTGAAGGCAGCTGGTTTAAATATTTTGTGCAGTTTTGTAGTGGTTTAGAGGAGGAGGAAATACCTGGTACCATTTCTTGCCACAGTTGGAGGTGGCAAGAAAAATAAGCTAATATTTATTTATGCTTTTAACTTTTGGACAGAATGTCTTATACATTGGGTGAAGGAAACTTACTTCCCTGAAGAATTTCATGCTTGTTTCTGCCAGAGTTTTAGGGTTTCAACATTCTAGAAAAAATTTTCTTGTTGATGAGTAAAACTAGAGTTTTTTGCTTGTTTTGTTGTTATGTTTCTGTAACACCCAAACAAATAAGTGTACCTTACTGGTGGTAAAACAAAACAAAAAAGAACGTTTTTTCCTTTTCTTTCTTTTTCTTTCTTTCTTTCTTTTTTTTTTTTTTTTTTGGAGACAGAGTTTCACTCTGCCTGGGCTAGAGTGCCGTGGCGTCAGCTTAGCAGTTCACAGCAACCTCAAACTCCTAGATTCCAGTGATCCTCCCCTTCCCAGCAGCTGGGACTATAGGCAACTGCCACAATGGCCAGCTAATTTTTATATTTTGAGTGGAGATGAGGACTTTCTTGCTCAGGCTGGTCTCAAACTCTTGAGCTCAAAGGATCCTCACTCCTTGGCCTCCCAAAGTGCTGGGACTATAGGCGTGAGCCACTATGTCCCACTAGCATACATAAATTTTTTTCTAAATCATCCTTTCACTATGAAGCAGCTTACTTTGGCTAATGGAGATTTTGTGGTCTGAACATCTCAACTCAAGCAAAATTGGTGTTTTTCCTTCAATCTTCTGTGTCCACTAAAACCTACTCAAGATTTACACCAAAAAAGCCCTTAGTCCCTAACCACACCAAAGAACCAGCAATATAAGCTGTCTAAATGTGGTTACATATGGTTATATTTGCACCCTCTTTTTTTCTGGAACTTGAGGATATTTTTCTTACAAATTATTCATATACTTAAAAGAATTTTAATACATCTTATTCAAAAATTCTGAGTTCTCTAAGTTAACTTAATCATATCTCTAGATGCACTATTTTAATAATATAAATATTTGATAGATCACAACTCTTTCTGTGTCTCTATATCAGTAATCCAATCTTCCTAGAGTTTTTTTATAGGGAAATAAATCATTTGATCTAGAATTTTTCCCATTAAAAAAATGTTCAACTGGATATACATATAAAAAAAAACCCTGCTTGATATCATATGCAAAAATCCATTATAGATGTACTCTAGATCTAAATGTAAAAAGAAAATAATAAATATTTTAGTGGAAAACGTAAGAAAACATCTCCATTACTTTGATATCAGATAGATATTTACTCTCTATTAAACAGCACATGAAAAAGAGTGCTAATCATAAAAGAATAAAAATTACATTGGGTGGCACCTGTGGCTCAGAGGAGTAGGGCGCCAGCCCCATATACCGGAGGTGGTGGATTGAAACCCAGTCCCGGCCAAAAACTGGAAAAAAAAAAAAAAAAAAATTACAAATAGATATTTAACCACATTAAAATAAGAGCTTCTGTTCAGGGCAGCACCTGTAGTTCGGTGGTTACAGTGCCGGCCACATACACCAGGGCTGGTGGGTTTGAACCCAGCCAGGCCTGCTAAACAACACTGACAACTACAACAAAAAAATAGCCGGGCATTGTGGCAGCACCTGTAGTCCCAGCTACTATGGAGGCTGAGGCAAGAGAATAGCTTAAGCCCAAGAGTTTGAGGTTGCTGTGAGCTGCGACACCACAGAGCACTCTACCCAGGGCGACATAGTGAGACTCTGTCTCAAAAAAAAATAAAAAATAAAAATAAAAAGAGCCTCTGTTCATCAAAGAAAAATGAGAAAAGTATAAAGAGGTATCACACCGAGTAGAAGATGCTTTTGATTCATATATATGACACATACCTTATATTTATATATGAAAATATTTCTTAAAAATGCAAAAAAGATATAGAAAAGTGGCAAATGACTTGAAAAAATATTTCATGAAAAAACATCCAAATGTATAATAAGGAATGAAAATGTTAAACTTAACTACCTGTCAGCAATTGATGAGAATGTGAAAGAAACATTCAATATACTGTTGATGGACATGTAAACTGGTGCAACTTCTTTGGAAAACGTTTGGCTTCATATTCTACAGCTGATCACTTACACACCTGCATAGGAGGCAGAATGCTGACCCCCAAATATGTCCACCTCTTAATCTCCAGAATTTGTGAAGGTATTACCTTAATTGACAAAAGAGATTTTGCTGATATGATTAAACTAAGGGTCATGGGATGAGGTGATTATCTTGGATAATCTGGGTGAGCCCAAAGTGACCTCTAGGACCCTTATAAGGGAGAGGCAGGAAGGATAGTCAGAGGGATGTGAAGATGGAATCAAGTGTTAGAGGAATTAAAGGAAGAGGCCATGAGCTGAAGAACACAAGTGGCTGGAGAAGACGAAAAGGGAAAACTTTTGAGAAGGCAGGCAGCCCTGCAGCCCATTTTACATTCTGACTTCCAGAACCATTAGTATATTAAACTTTTATTGTTTTAAGACACTGATTCTGTGATAATTTGTTACAGGATCAATAAAAAATTGGTACATTCTATATGCTAACAGTTTTTTTCATTGGTATTTCCACAATAGGAAATGCATTCACCTTAAGAGGGACTAGAACGTTTATAACAACAGGATTTGGTTCTCCAGCTTGAAACCCCCCATTGTCTATCAATGGTAGAATGAATACATAAATCATCTGTGGTATATTTGTATAATGGAATACTATGTAGCAATATAAATGAGCCATGTATAAATACATGGAAAAATATGAATGAGTATCCCCAATGTAATGTTGAGAGAAAGAGACTCCTTCTAAAAAAGTAAATATTATATGATCTAATTTCCATAGTTTTAAACAAAAATAATGGACCAAACCATTGATGTTTGTATCCCCATGACGGGTAAGACTGAAACTGCAAGAGCGGCAACCTAAGACAGGGGCTATGTTTTTCCGCCATACAAAAAACAAAAGAGGGAATTGTTGGGCCCTGCCATGTGCCTGAGGCCTAGTGCAACTTCCCGAGCCTGACTAGAAGTAGATCGATCAAACTACTTCTGCGTAGCAATGACTCAGCAAGGCCCAGCCTGAAACTGCCTCTACCTAGATACAGCCAACGTGGTACCATGCCATTGGCCCAACCCTGTCACACACCTCATCCCCCGCCTTCTTTCCCTACCCCTTCCCCACGCTCTATATAAGCGGCTGCTTGACGCAATAAAATTGAGTTCCTGCTTAAAAAAAAAAAAAAGAAAAGAAAAGAAAAGAAAAGAAAAGAAACAAGTAAAATCTTGGACAGGATAATTTGTTCATAGAAAAGTAATAAACAGAAGACTCAAGGTTGGACAAAGTGAAGAGAGAGTTAATTAACTTGAAAATAATACAGAATATAAAAAAAATTAGTAAGACGTCAAACATGTAAGAGAAAGTAAGAAACTTTGAGATATATAGTAAGGTATATAGTAAGATACTCTGATAAACAACTAGTAAGAATTAAAAGGAAGTATCATAATGGGCATTATGGAGAAATAACTTTCTAATGAATACAAGATGAGAAATTTCCAATATTCAGCTTAAAATCACACCCAAATTACTAAGTACGATGCATAAAAATAAACACATAGCAACACATCATAGTGATAACACAGAATTTTAAGGATTAAACATTTCTAAAAATATGTATTACTGAGAAAGAAACAGATGACAATTGATTTCATTTACCAGTCATTGTGGATAACTGAAATGTTAGAATAATACCATTAGCATCTACCATCACCATTTCATTAGTGAAAGAGCATCAATGTAAAACATAGTTAATTAAATCTATAGTTACAAATTTTAAATAATTCCTCACACATAAAAGATTGAGATGCTTTACTAAGCACAGAAAACTATGTACTTAATATGAGGACTGTGGCGATTTGTGTAGCCAGCCCACACCAGACTACTCGGCTGTGGCCTCTCCTCATCATTCTCCATTACTAAAGATCAACCTCCAGGCCTATCCACTCTCTGGGTGGTGGTGATGGGTTGGGGTTGGGGTTTGGTGTCCAATTTGGCATCTGCTGCACACCAGGCACATCATTCACATCTGAGCCAGGCCTGCTGTCCCCAGTCACAGACTGTGTGCAGAAGTGGCAGTGAACACCTGACAGTAAGCTCCCTGGCGGCAAGGCTCCCTTTGCTCTCTGACATGCCCCAAGCTCCTAGAACAGTATCTAACACATAATAAGCCCTTAATAAGGATCTATTGAATTCAATCTGCCTCCCCTGCCAAAAAAGGACAAATGACTTGAATAGACATTTTTCCAAAGAAGATATACAGATGGACAGTAAGTACCTGAAAAATGCAGAATATCATTGGTTATTAGAGAAATGCAAATCAAAACCATAATGGGAACCTACTTCCCACTCATTAGGATGGCTATTATTAAAAGAAAAATCTTCTAAACAACAAATATGTGCACAAGCTGGAAAACAACCATTGTTGGTAAGGATATGGAGTAACTGGAAGCCTGTGCATTGCTAGTGGAGATGTAAAATGGCGCAGCTGCAATGAAAAACAATATAGTGATTCTTCAAAATATTCAAAATAGAAATATGATCCAGATATTCTATTTCTGGTCTGGATATATATATACCCAAAGAATTTAAAACAGGTACTAAAATATATATACATATATATATATATATATATACACACACACACATATACATATGCACTTACATATACACCCACACATAAAAACACATACATACACACACACATTCATGCTCACGTTATCATTATTCACAGTAGCCACAAGGTGGAAGGAATCCAAATGTCTGTTGACAGATGAAAGGATAAACAAAACATGGTATACCTGTACACATAGAATGAAATGTTATTTGTTGTTAAATAAGAAATAAATTTTCACAGATGCTACAATAAGGATGAACCTTGAAGACATTTTGCTAAGTGAAATCAGCCAGACCCAAAGGACAAATATTGTGTAATTTCACTTATATGAGATACCTAAAATAGCCAAATTCATAGAAGCCGAAAACAGAATGGCGGTTGTCATGGGCTGAGAGGAGGTGGAAATTGGGAGCTATTTTTAAATTAGCAGAAGATGAAAATAGTCCTGGAGATTGTAGTGATAATGATTGCACAATAATATGAGTGTACATAATATTGCTAAATCGTACACCTAAAAATGGCTAGATGTTTTGTGTCTTTTACCACAATAAAGAAATAATTTCACAAAGTCCAACATCTATTCATGATGAAACATCTCAACATTTTAGGAATAAAAGGAAACTTCCCTCAAGCTTTCGGAGGACAGTTAGAAAAAACTTACACATATCATTATACTCAACAATGAAAGACTGAAGTCTCTTCTCTCAAGATAAGGAACAATGAAAGGAAATCCACCCCTACCACTTCTATTCAACATTGTAATTAAGGCTACAATAGGGAAAGAAAAATAAAAAAAATTGAAAGCATACTTATTGGAAAGGACGGGTCATTTATATGTAATGATTCAGTATGCAAAAAAACCCTAAGGATTCTACATATAAACTCCCAGAACTAATAAGTGAGACTAGGAAGATTTCAGGATATAAGACAATGTACAAAAAATTAAATGTATTTTACATAATATTGATGCACATCCTAAAATTGAAAATTTTCTCAAATTGGTCTACATTGGTCTACAAAATTTCCTCAAATTGGTCTCATCCCTGTGAGAATTCTAATGGCTTACTCATAGAATTTAACAAGCTAATCCTACAGTGTACTATGCAATAAATACAGAAAGGCAATGGACCTATAAAAATCAATCAATTTTTTTAAAAGAAGAACAAATTTGGAGAACATGAGACATAAAAGGACACATGTAATGATTTCCGCTCAAAAGAATACCGAAAGTAGACAGATACCATGATACAGATGGATTTCAAAAACATGTAATACAAAAGAAAGACTCAAGGTGGTGCCTGTGGCTCAAAGGAGTAAGGTGCCAGCCCCATATGCCGGAAGTGGCAGGTTCAAACCCAGCCCCAGCCGAAAACTACAAAAAAAAAAAAAAAAAAAAAAAAAAAGGAAAGACTCAACAGGCTGCACACTGTTTAATTCCATTTATATGAATTCCTAGAGCAGGGAATACTCATCCCAGAAAGATTAGTGGCTACTCATTTGGAAATAATTAAAATGTTTCATGTCTTAATTAGGGTAGGAGTTACCTGAGAGAATGAATTCATCAAATCCTTGAGAACTATAGAAAAATTAACTCAAAATGTATACTGTCTAAATAAAATAGAGAAAAATTCTGTGACCTTGGGTTAGGTGACTATTTCTATGACATTAAAAGCATAATTCATAAATAAAAAACGTCCCAGTTGTTGATTTTTATAAAAATATAAAACTTTAATTTTTTAAAAGATACCACTAGATAATTAAATAACAATTTACAGGCTGAGATAAAATATTTCCAAATGATGTATTTGATCATAGACTAATATAAAAAATGAAGAACAAATAACTTAATAATAATAGGAAAAAACTTAGAAAAATTTGAATAGTCACTTTACCAAATCAAAAAGAAATAAAGCAACCTAAAAGAGAACAAATGGAAATTATTTATTCAGAGCCACCTATAGCAAGAGAAGGCAACCACCTTTAGTTTGGCAGAGACTTAAAGACAGGTAGAATAGCAGGAATTCTTTTTAGCTGAAAGAGTGAGAGGTTTCTGTTGTGCTTTGATGAGTGATTATTGACATGCAGAACTCATTACACAAAGGATGAGGGTCAGAGTGTATTGTCATAAATGATCAGGCCATTGTCCATTTTTATGTACAGTGTTCCATACAAAAAAGAAAAGACCAATAAGTGCATGGAAATATATTGAATATTGCTAGTTATTAGTGTAATGCGAGTTAATATGACAATGAGATACTATTATATAACCAATAGAATGACTAAAATTTAAAAAGGGATTAATACAATCAAATGTTGGTGATCATATGGAGGAACTTGAACCCTCATACACTGTGGGTGATACAGCTATTCTGAGAAACAGTGTGGCCACTGTCTCAAAACTTTAACATATGTTTAACAGACAACCTAAGAATATCTCTCCAAGGTACCTTTCTTGGCATTTTCTTTCTTGGGGTGGGAGTGAGGTTGCAAATCTGCATGTGGTCTTATCTTAGGGTCATGGGATTGTTCAAAAACTGGATTGTGATGGTGGTTGCACTACTCTATACATTTCCTCAAAATCAATGAACTGTATACTTAAAATAAGAGCATATTGTATCCTGTAAATTATAAATTTAAAAGCACTAAATTAACTTTCTAGAAATTTAAGTTTAATACTGAAAATTAAAAACCCAATAACAGTTTAAATAATAGTAAGTTATTTCCTTAGCTTTAGAGCTCAAATACTTAATAATCATCCTATATGTATTTTAATTTTATTCATTTATAAATTTTCCATATTTTATGCACTGAATAAAGATTTCTTGCTTAAATTTTAAATGAAAGATAAATGGATGTCTCCTTTATTCTTGTTTTCACAGACAACCCAACTAGTCTGAACTCTAGTGATTTTGCTCCCAAATACTTGATGATTTTCCCCCACAGTCTCTCCTTGCTCTTTCTATCCTACTCTTTGGCAACCTTTCTAAAATCTCAATTATAGTCTTATTTCTGGTCTCAGAATATACAATAGCTTTGTGCATCTTTTCTAGAGAAAATAATTCAAGTGATATTTTAATAACATGTACAATGTTCCCATGTTCTCAAAAATTAATGACATTACTGTGTTATCAAAAATATAAAAAATTTACTAAATTCTAGCTTCCAAAATCTATGACTTAGTAAATTTGAAAAATAGATACAGTTCCTTTTTCTTTTAAATGGTCACCCTTTCTAAATTTCTTTCCCATGGGTCAGTACACTGAGGTAAAACATGTTTTATTTTATTTAATCTTATCTTTTTAAGACAAGGTCTCACTATGTCACTCTGGCTAGAGTACAGTGGTATCGTGGATCACTGCAACCTCAAACTCCCGAGCTCAAGCAATCCTGAGTAGCTGAGACTATGGATGCGTGCCACCATGCCCAGCTAAGTTTTCTATTTTTTGTGGAGACAGACTCTCACTCTTGCTCAGACTGGTCTCAAACTCCTGACCTCAAGTACTTCCTACTTAGGCCTCCCAATGTACTAGGATTATAGGTGTGAGCCACTGGGCCTGTCTTAATTTTTAAATCTTTAATACAACAACTAATATATTTCTCATAAGGCCTAAGGAGCAAGTATGTCTTTTCTGACAAGACAACTATATCCTTTATGCTTTGATGTAGCCAATTATCTAGGAATTTAAAACCTGTGAATATTCACAGGGCACATTAGCTGACAATATATAGTTCATAGGCAAAGAATCTTGAACTGTCGGCTCAGCGCCTGTACCTCAATGGCTAGAGCGCCAGCCAATACACTGGGGCTGGTGGGTTTGAACCCAGCCTGTGCCTGCCAAACAGCAATGACAACTACAACAAAAAAATAGCCAGGTGTTGTGGCGGGCGCCTGTAGTCCCAGCTACTTGGGAGGCTGAGGCAAGAGAATCGCTTAAGCCCAAGAGTTTGAGGTTGCTGTGGACACGGCACACTACTGAAGGCAACATAGTGAGACTCCATCTCAAGAAAAAAAAAAAAAAAAAAGAATCTTGAACTGTTGAAGTTATCCCTCTTGTGCAAAATAATAAATAATATGTCTGATGCAAAATTTCTACTTTGGCTAAAACTATTTACAAAATGATATTTTAAAAAACACAAATAACATTATTCTATTGCCATCAAAAAAATAAAATTAAAAATAGTTTGAGACTATCATTGGGTGAGTAGTCCCAGTCATGAGATGCATGGTCATTTGATGGGTGATACAGCAGCACCCTGACTGCATTGCTGTGCAAGGGTGACTCTTGCAGATGTCTTCTCTTTGCCTACATAATCGTGATACGGCCCCATTGTCTGCACAAATGTGATTTTGACAACAGTTTACAAACACAATGAAATACATTGTGGAAGAGAAATTTCTGAACATTGACTCTTAAGTTTAGAACAAATGAATTGAGGATACAGAAAGCAAAAATCTGCTTTAGTTTTGTAAAAACTCTGTTGTTTATAAGCATTTCTATTAGCTGCTTACTGGCATGTGACAAAAGATAATTTTGCTGAATTGAAAGAAAAGAAGCTGCCCTTCAATTTAAGTCATGGCCACAGGGTAATCTGTGCTTTTTATTTTTATCACTGCTAATCAAAGTCTTGTCTTACCTTGGTGTGTTGAAGAATTTAGTCTCAGCAGTTTGACTGACTAGAATTGGCTGCTTTGTAATACCAAGCCCGTGTGAAACTGGCAGACAAGGATACTCAATTATTACATGGAAATAATAGGAATAGCTAAATAAATTATGTTAGCTGCTACTGTGAGAGTGTGGTGTGTGTGTCAGAGGCCTGATTATTAGGCCACCGCAGGCAGTGGTGGTTTTGAACGCATAGAACTGAAGATGAGGGAGGCCTTGTGGGATACATCTAACACATTAATCCTACCATAATACATTTCCACTCTTCATTCCAGGAGGCTTCCTCTACATAAACAGGGATAGTCATCAGAATCATCCTCTACCCAGGATATTTTAGAACATGAAAATATACTGGCAAAGCCGTTAGTCAAAGATTTCCATTCTTTGCTGTTTGAGTCATCAAAAATTCTAGTGGTATGATAGTACCAAATCAAGCAGAAGTTCCCACAGTTTTTGGCACCAGATGCCAATTTCATGGAGGATGGTTTTTCCATGGACAGAAGGGGCATCAGATTCTCATAAGGAGCCCAACTTAGATGCCCATCACTAGCAGTTTACAGTGGGGTTCTTCTCCTGTGAGAATGTAAGGCTGCTGCGATGTGAGGGAGGTAGAGCTCAGGCGGGGATGTGAGCGATGGGGAGCGGCTGTGGACAGAAGGGGGCTGCTCTTGGCTGGCCCACTGCTCACCACTCACCTCCTGCCTAGTTCTTCACAGGCTACAGTCAGGAGCCCAGGGATTGGGGACCACGGGAATAAAGTATTTATACAATGATTTTGAAGATGTCCCTATTATCATCAACCATAGTTGAACTATTTTCTTTTAAAGAGTTCTTATAATAGCTATAAAAATACCTGTGGACTCTTGTGATAAAATGTTAGGATAGAATATTTTTCAGTCTTGTAACTAAGTTCCCAAGTGGGGACGGTCTGCAGTAACTCATTACTGTATATAAAAATATACCTCCATCAATTATATATGTTAAGTAAGATACCGCACATACTTGAGTATAAGCGAACCCGAGTATAAGCCGACCCGAGTATAAGCCGACCTCCTTAATTTTACCCTAAAACTGGGAAAACTTAGTGACTCGAGTATAAGCCGAGGTGGAAAATGCAGCAGCCACTGGTAAATTTCAAAATGATGCACTGCACTCTAAACAGGGCAACAGAGTAAGATTCTGTCTCAAAAATAAATAAATAAACAAGTATATCCTAAAAATAAAAAATAAATAAAAAAATAATAAAAAAAATAGACCGAAAACAATTACAATAATTGAGGAAATCAGTAGGTTAAATGCTTTTCAATATTTATTGCTAAAGAAAAACTGTAAACTAGCAACAACAACTTTAAAACTTGTGGACTGAGCTAAAGCACCGCCCCCTCAAGCAGAGGGCAGA
>CAUYPK010108924.1:0-20029 GCA_963574355.1 Loris lydekkerianus
CTCAGCAAGGCCCGGCCTGAGACTGCCTCTACCTAGATACAGCCAATGTGGTACCATGCCACTGGCCCGACCCTGTCACGCACCTCTTCCCCCGCCTTCTTTCCCCGCCCCTTCTCCACAATAAATAAATAAATAAATAAAAATAAAATAAAATAAAAAGTTTTAGCAATAAATCTTTTTTTAAATGTTTTTTAAAAAAAAAAAAACAGAATGAAATAGTAAACACATTAACTGAATCCAATCAAGTAATATAATAACCTGCCTGGAGGCAGACTAATTAGGAATGTTTAACTTGAATCTAAGGAAATAGGGCTATAAGAGAACCTTGTTTTAAGAACAGAACAGCTATAAATAGAACTCTGTGTATGCTACCCGTTTGGGGCAAGGATTCACTTAACATCCTGACTGAGGATTTCTTTGGTCTTTAAGAAACCATCTAAGTTGAGAGGGCAATCCCCAAAGTTGTAAGCATCCTTTAACCCAAGAAAAGTCACAATTAAGTCTAGAAAGAAGTAAACATGCATTTTAGTATTCTTCACGTTAAAGAATTTGTACACATGTGATATTTTAGCTAAGAGAAAATGGAGGAGTTTTAGGCTGCAGAGAGCTATGATGATGTAACTAAACTCTAGCCTGGGTGACAGAATAAGACCTTATCTCAAAAAATAAAATAAAAAGTAGAATGAGACTAGAACATACAACAGAACTTAAAAGTCTTACTAGACATAAGTCTTATAAGCCTTCGTTCATTAGAAGACTTATTTAAGTACTTAGGTACTTTTTTTGTCAGTCAGATACACAAAATATTTTAAAAATTGGCTTTTAAGTGTATGAATGCAGTTTAAAATATTTAAGGGATTTTAATTG
Organism: Loris lydekkerianus; assembly: GCA_963574355.1. Taxonomy (NCBI): domain Eukaryota; kingdom Metazoa; phylum Chordata; class Mammalia; order Primates; family Lorisidae; genus Loris; species Loris lydekkerianus. The sequence goes on from CAUYPK010108924.1 coordinate 868, forward strand.
ATTAATTTGAAATGGGATTATATACTCAAAGGGTCTCTTAAAAGTGCATATTAAAATTTCCAACAAGTAGAATAAAATAATTAAATTGATCTTAACATCTTAGGAAATAGGTTTTAGAGTTTTAATTTAATAAGAATTTTCATTTAAAAATAATTTTCAATAATTTTTGTGTGCATAATCATACCTTGCAAGCCAATTAACAGGAGAAAATCATTGTGACCTAGGTTGAGCAGTGTTCTTGTAGTTATGACACACAAGTGCATGATGCATAAAAGAAAAAAAACTGATAAAATGGAATTCATCAAAATTTAAATCTCTGCTATTTGAAAAAAAATCTGTTTAAAATAAATGAAAATATGAGCCACAAACTAGGGAAAAATATTTGCAAATCATGTCCTAATTGATAAAGGACTTGTATCAGAATATATAAGAAAATAATCTAATTTTTTAATGCGCAAAAGATTCGAACAGATACCTCACTAAAGAAAATATGTGGATGGCAAAGGAGCACATTAAAGAATGATCTACAACATTAGACATTAAAGAAACAAAAATAAAACAGGGAGATACTGCTATATAGCTATCAGACTGTCTAAAATTCTAAAGACTAACCATACTAAGTGCTGATAAAGATGTAAGTAAACAGAACTCTCTGGTATTGGGAATGTAAAATGGTACCCTTTACAGTTTCTTGGAAAGTTTATACATATACATCTAGCATATGACCTAGCCATTCTACTCCAAGCTATTTACCCAACAGAAATCAAAGCATATGTAACCATAAAACACTTGTATACAAATGTTCATAACAGCTTTAGTTTCAACAATTAAAAGCTGGAAATAAGCAAATGTCTATCAACAGGTGAATACAGTGTAGAAAAAGAAGCCTTAGTATATGCTCACAGTGGAATACTCATCAGCAATAAACATTGTTATCAATACATGCAACAACATGTATAAATCTGAAATAGTTATGCCAAAAAAAAAGCTAGATCCCCCCCAAAATACATGCTACATTATTACATTTATACAACACTGTAGAAAATGCAAATTAATTTATAGCTACAGAAAGCAAATCAGTGGTTGCTTGAAGTTGGCACTGTCACATGGAGAGGTATGTGGAAAAGTTAAAAAAGGGTATGAGAAAACATATGGAGGTGATAGATGTGTTATTTTGATTGTGGTCTTATAGGTGCATGCAAATGTCAAAACTTAACAAATTATACACAGTTATATATCAACGGTACCTCAATAAAGCTGTTAAAAACCAAAGTTAAAACAGCAATTCTTTTCTTTGTCCCATGAAGATATTTTGTCAGAAGAAACTAACCCCAAACTCTAAATCCCAAGTAACACATGCTTTTTTAAAAATAATAATAATGATCTATTTGTTTTGTAAAAGGTATCTTCTCCCATTTTTTAAATGTAGTTAAACATAGATAGCATTATGTTTACTATCTTAACCTTTTTAAGTGTATAGGTCAGGAATGTTAGGTATATTCACTTCATTATGCAATACATCTCTGGAACTTTTTTCACTTTGTAAAACAGAAACTCTATTACCCATTAAATACTAATTCTCCCCTCCTTTCCCTTGATAATCAACTTTTTACTTTCTGTTTCTATAATTTTGAATATTTTACATACTTTGTATGAGTGAAATCATATAGTAAGTATTGTCCATTTGTGACTGGATTATTTTGATTAGATTAATGGGCCTCAAGGTCCATCTATGTTATAGCATGAAGAAGGATTTTCTTCTTTTTTAAGGATACATAGTATTCATTGTATGTATATACTACATTTTCATAACCCATCCATCTATCTATGGACATTTGGGTTATTCCCAGCTCTTGGCTCTTATAAATTATTCCATGATTAATATGAATATGGTTCTTGCTTTTAATTCTTTTGGATATACAGCTGATCCTTGAACAACACAGCAATTAGGAGAGCTGACTGTCTGTGTAGTCAAAAATCTGCCTATAATTTTTGACTACTAATAGCCTCCTATTGACTGGAAGCTTTAATGTTAATATAAACTATCAGTTAACACAAATTTTGAATGTTTTATGTATTGTATACTACATTATAGAAAAAAGAAAATGTTATTAAGGAAATCATAAGAAAAATAAATTTGTTATTCAGTTAATGGATGTGGATTATTAGTAGAAAAAAATTATTGCCTAGTATACTTAGAAAAAACTAAGGAAAATTGGGATTTTAAGGAGAAAAAGAGGTAAAAGTCAGTGAAGTTTTAATTGGATTCTGCCTCAAGGTAGAAAACAGCATGAATTAAATATTTTTATGGAAGTTGGAGCAATGTTTAGTTTTTTAGTATTTATGAACTTTTCCGTTATGCTTTCCCTGTGAAAGAAGAGAAACTAAAATAAATGCAAGTCTAAACTCCCTTTCTGGGCCTCTGGGTCATGTCAACTACTTATCTAAAAAGAAATCATGTATGCCTGTTCCCTGCTTTCAAAGGACAGCTTCAAATAACAAGGAAAAACTCAAATTCTTCAGTCCTTGTCACTCAAACTTGGGAGAAAAGTATAAACAAGGGGAAAAATCCCTAATTCCTTATTTTTTTCGTTCTTTTCACCAACTGGGAGATAACAACAAAAAACAATGTAATGGAAGGCTTTTGTTGTTAAGTATTGTCTTTCTATATCAGCTTTCCTTTCTAGTCACTAATTTGATCTTCCTCCAGAAATACAGACTAAAATATCTGAATGGACAGCCACCACAGGAAACAAAATATAGATAAAACCCAAAAGAACAAGTAAAAAAAATTCTTATTTGTCCTTTATGATGTGAAAAACAAATTAGTGTGGTGGGCAAAATTCTGAGATTGTCCCTCAAGGTTCACGCTGTGAATTGGCTATGTAGTCAAGGACCTACAGCTCCTGTAAAACAGGAGTTTCTGAGTTTCAGCCAAGACTGCAGTCCTTGCTGATACCTTTACTTCAAGCTGGTGGATCCTGAAAGGAGAACTCTGCCCAGACTCCTGACCAACAATAAGTGTGAGATAATAAATCTGTGTTTTAATCTGCTACAACAAATTTGTAGTATTAATTTGTTACACAGCAATAGAAAAGCAATCCAGATTTTGACGCTTGAATGTGGGGTGCTGGTTAACAATAGTTAAAACTGAGGGAGTGTTTTCAGAATTAGGTAGTGGAAAGAAACGAAGAAATTTTCAGAATCATGATAGAGAAAACCTAACTTCCCTGGAAAAAATTTTAAATAGACATCAGGACTTTAATCAGGATGCTGCTGGTGAGGGCTCAGAAGGAAATGAAATGAGAAATACATAATCGGTAATTGGAAAGTGGAGGAAAGGGAATCTTTGTTATACAGTGGCAGAAAACTTAGTGACATTACATTCTACAGTTATATGGAAAGCAGAACTTGTAAGTGATAAAGCTGGTTATATATGTTATATATTCAAATGAAGGGTTAAAGGTACTGTCTGGTTTCCTCTTGATGCTTATAGTAAAATGCAAGTAGAGGTGGAAATAAATTGAGGGAAGAGTTGTTAAAGAGAAAGAAACCAGGACATGATTTTTAACATGACCAGCCTCCCCAGATAGCAAAAGATGTTAAAAGTCAGAAATGGATGCCAAAAGCTTGATAGAGAAAAGATGACCTTTTGCTAAAATTTCAGAAAGGTTAGAAGATTCAGTCACACAAAAGGCCCTTTCAAGATTTTAAAGGGCTCTCCCAAGCTTAAGAGTTGTCAATTTGTTATCTCAGCAAGAGGCAAAGACAGAGAAAGGAATTTTTTGGAAAAAATTATGGGTTTAGCTTTTGTCTAATGGAATGAATGAATCCCTGAGAAATCCACACAAACCGAGTTCTTAAGGAAATTGTGACAACACAAATTCTGCTAGCTTATACTAAAAAGAACAGAAATCATATAAAATGGAAAGAGTCTGACAAACACTCCTTACTCTCAAAAATTAGTGGCAGGAAGGTGATAAAACTCCTCAGCTCTGAATATGTGTCCTCTTTCTAGAAAAAGTTAGAATAATTCAGGAGGCAGAGTCAAGACTCAGAGGGCAGAGTTGAGAGACTTGAAATATTATTCCCAGGCCTTGATACCTAATAAAGCAAATTCCAGCTGGCATCTGCCCACCTGGATTTCAGAACTGTAATGGACCAGTGACTCCTTTTTTACTTTCCATTTTCCCTGTAGACCAGTGGTTCTCAACCATCCTAATGCCACAACCCTTTAACACAGTTCCTCATGTTGTGGTGACCCCCAACCATAAAATTATTTTCATTGCTATAGCAACACATTTTATGGTTTGGGGTCACCACAACACGAAGAACTGTATTAAAGGGTTGAGGCATTAGGAAGGTTGAGAATCATTGCTGTAGACAGTCAAATGTTTACAATTGTTATCCCATGCCTGTTCTACACTTTGTGTTGGGGCATTCTCTTTAGTTTCAAAGGTTTACAGATAGATTACACTCAAGAACTTCATTTACACCCGATTTAGGGGATTTATATGAGATTCTGAAACTTGAGCAGATGCTTTAATGAGATGAAAAGCTTGGAATCATGGGAGGGGCTGCATTTTGCTTGTGAGGGCATGAATAATTTGGCCTGAAATGCAGGCTATGGTAGGCAGAATTCTGAGATGGTCCCAAGTTCTACCTAGTGTGTACCCAATTCTGTATAATCTTCTCCCCTTGAGTGTGGTTGGCAGCTATGAGTATCATGGGACAGTCACTCACTTCAGGAGGTTACATTGCATGACTCTGTTAGAGCAAACTGGAAAGAATGTCAAAGTTTGTGAGATTTTCCCACTGACTTTGAAAAAGCTAACAATCAAAAACAAAGCATGTTAAAAAAAAATGTGTACCCTCTAATACTCTGAAATTAAAAAAAAAAAAAGTAAAGAAAAAAAGAAAGAAAAGAAAGAAAAAGCTAATAACATGTTGTGAACTGCCTCCAAAGGGGGCCACGTGGCAAGGACCTGACAGCAGACCCTTGATGAGCAGAGCAGGGACCTCAGCTGACAGCAAGGTGAATTCTGCCAATAACCAGTGAGCCTAGAAGACTCAAAGCTTCACATGAGATTTCCTGACTATCTTGATTTCAGCACGGTGCAACTGTGAACAGAGGACCAAGCTAACCTAACCTGGACTGCTGACCCACAGACTGTAAGAAAATACATTTGTGTTATTTTAATATAAATGTGTGGTAATTTGTCATCAGCAATGGAAAACTAATATAACTTGGGTATAGATTTTAAAGAAAATGTAATAAAGTAAGCCCCCGCATTATACTTACTGTATATACTCGAGTATAAGCTGAGTTTTTTCGGCACAAAATCCGAACTCGGCACAAATTTTGTGCCGGAAAAACTCGGCTTATACTCGAGTATATAGGTAGGTTTTCTAGATAATGATTTCAGACAATTTTAAAGGACCTCATAAGAGGAGATATCAGGATAACTTAGCTATTGTTTTTCTAGTTAGCCTCTCACAAACGTTATGACTTCATGCTTTAACTGACAAAGAGAATTGCATATTTTTGGGGATGTAATATTAGATGTCCAAAAAGGTTCACAGAAGCACAGTCTACTCCAAAATGAAGTAAAACAAGACAATTGATAGCCTATAAATGAAATGCCTGCTACTTTTCTGATTTTCTACCAGTTAGCATTCCCAAGATTAGGCAATATTTCTGAGGTGATAGCCATACTGATGAGAAAGAAGCCAGCTGTGAGGTATCAGAAGGCAGAAAGTAACAAATTCTATCTACTGAGCAAATACTGGAAGTTAAATATTCAAGGTGAAAGTGATGTTTGTGTTCTCTTCCCGTCCTTTCCTAAAAGTCTACTAAATCTAAAAAGCTTTGGGTAAATTTATACTGCAGTAAAATAAAGTAGCAGGTGTCATTTGGTATTAATGAGGAGTAGAAACAAGTTTCATTCTAGAGAAAATAAATGAAAGAGAAGACACAAATGATTTTACAAGTCACAGATGAAGCACAATAAATCTATGTGTACTCCAGTAATTCCAACAAATCTTTTAACTTAATATTTGAAGTCAATTAAAATTCTACTCAAGTTGTTCTATTCTAAAAATAATTTTGATATTACCCAATTTCTATATTGAAATGTTTTATAGGCTCGGCGTCTATGGCTCAAGCGGCTAAGGCAGCAGCCACATACACCTGAGCTGGAGGGTTCGAATCCAGCCTGGGCCTGCCAAACAATGACGGCTGCAACCAAAAAGTGCCAGGTGTTGTGGCGGGTGCCTGTAGTCCCAGCTACTGGGAGGCAGAGGCAGCAGAATCACTTGAGCACAGGAGTTGGAGGTTGCTGTGAGCTGTGATGCCATGATACTCTACCCAGGGTGACAGCTTGAGGCTCTGTCTCAAAAAGAAAAAAGGATATGTTTTATAAATTTCAGTTTTTAAAAATCTAATATTTTTTGGGGGGGGGCAGAGACTCACTATGTCACCCTCAGTAGAGTGCTATCATGTCACAGTTCACAGCAACCTCCAACTCTTGGGCTTAAGTGATTCTCTTGCCTCAGCCTCCCAAGCAGCTGGGACTACAGGCACCCACCACAACACCGGGCTTTTTTATTGTGGTGGTAGTGGTAGCTGTGATTGTTTTGCAGGCCCAGGCCAGGTTCGAACCCGCCAGCCCTGGTATACGTGGTCAGGGCCCTAGCCACTGAGCTATAGGTGTCGCCAAAAAATCTAATTTTTATATCTAAGCAGTAACATGAGATAGTCATACTGAATATATCTCACAGAATTATGACAACTAAGATTGTTGCTTATAATGACATGGAATGGTATGATTTGCAGAAACCATAAATTTAATCTGAAACAACATGGTGTGGAAACTCCCTTATGTGATTCATTACAAAAGTTTTGTAATGAATTTTTCATACACAAAATGAAATGAATGAATTTTTCATACACAAAAATCCAGAATCATAAAATCTACACAGACAAATGAAGTCCTCCCAGCTACAATGGTAAGTTGAACAAGTTGAAATTTGTACAAGTGAATGAGAAAGGATGCTGTTGACTGTTTCTTGGAAGTGAAATAGTGGACTATAATACAGCCTGTCTCAAAACTTTCGCAATGACCTGGGTATTGGGTAGCAATCCCATTAACTCTATCTAAAAAGCTATGTTTCTAAAAGCACAACTTTTATGCCAACAATTTTCATTTTAATTAAATACACTGTGCCTTATGCAACTGTCATAAGTAAGAATGACTAATATGTAAAAATAATTAAGCCCTTTTACATGAGAAGATAAAGGAATTCTGGCTAACAATCAAATAAGAACAAAATGACTTATTATAAGTTATTCAAATTTAACATTACCATATTTCAGATTGGGAAAATATACTCCTCTAAAATTCACTTGTCAAAATTTTGATTTAATCAATGCTACTCAATATCCAACATTTTTAACTCATACAAGCTCCACTCATTCTCATAAGAATGGTGTTCTCTACATCCAGTTTCTACTGAAGAAGGTATATGATATCGAGACTTTGCCTAATCATCTTAGGGTAGCTTATTCCTAAAACTGTCTCTATTATTTAGATAACCTTATTCCAAATTCTAGAGTTTCAATTTAACTGTGTACTATATATTTTTGCTTGGATAGATACCATGTTCTTGTACCAAGTTCTATAAATCTAAAAACTAAAACAATCTGTGTCCTAATCTCCGCTTCTAATAAGGACAGCAGTCAGATTGTATTAGAACTCACTCTAAACTCTAAGTTAATTACCTCTTTAAAGGTCCTATTTCCAAAGACAGTCAGATTCTGAGATACTGTGGGTTTGAGTTTCACCATGTAAATTTGGGGGTGGGGGGCATAATTCAGCCTATAGTAGTTACAATAAGAACTACAAAATTTTTATCTTGGTTTCCTGATTTATCTACTGATGCCTCACTAAAAAAGACTAATTTAGTATAAATTACATCCCATCTACTTCATACTTCTAAATCAGCAATTTCAAAGCAGAGTTGTCATCATATCATTATTTTTCTCCTAAACCTCCACTAAGGCCATACTGATTACTAAATAAACTTCAAGCATATCAATAAATTCATTAACTTGCTACTTAATATTCACTGAATACCTCTTATATGGTATGTTTTATACTGAGTCTGGGACAAAGAATTGAATAAGAGTGGTGCTTGATGCTAAAAAAAATACCTTAACATCTAGTGGGTTAGAGAATAAATAAATAATTAAAATATGTTGTGTTAAATGTTATAATGGCTTGAAGTACCATAGAATTCAAAAAGGAACATTTAATCAGACCAGAAAAATCCTAGAAATGATTCTAAGATTGGGAGGGGGAGAGCAGGTCGCACGGGTGTACAATTTTTTTTCTTTTCTGCCGCACATTGGAAGTATATAAAGAATTGTCTTGGGCCACACATTAAATTCAAAAACACTAACAAAGCTGATGAGCAAAGAAAAGGTCTACGTATACTTTTCTCCCTGACACCACAGACAAGCAAAACAGTCCTCAAATAATGTGCATGTGGTCCCTGGGCTGCAGGTTGGACAACCCTGGTAGAAAGGAATAAATAAGAGGATGGTAGATGAAGAGGATACCAAGGGGTATCAATGTAGAGGAAATAATCTGTACTAAGAGAGACGTATGAAAATAGGAGGTATTCAAATTTTTACTTAGATCAACTTAGAGAAAGAGAAGGGAAGATAAAAGATGAGGTTACAGTAGTATTTAAGAATCATGCAAGGCATTTTTGTGATTTGCTAGGTAGTCTGGCTTTGACACTGAAACCTACGGAAAGACATTAACAAATTTCAAGTCATGCCATCAAATTACAAAATTTGCATTTTTAAAAGATCCTTTCACTTATAGAGTATAACTTTTTAATAATAAAAATCATGAACGACAGATTTGGGAATGACCAGCATACAAGCGATGCCCAAAGTCAAGAGTTTAGACAAAGTCACTCAGGAAGAGTGTATAAAGAAAAAGGGCCAAATACAGAAACTAAAGAAGATTGCCATTTAAAAGTTAGAGAAGAAAAAAGAGCCTGCAAAGGTAACTTCAAAGAAATAATCTGAAAAAAAAAAAAAAACAGAAGATTGTTATGTTAGAGAAGATGAAAGAGAAGTTTCCAATAGGAGATCAGTAGAACATATGATTAAGAAAGTGAAGTTTTTTTTTTTTTTTTTGAGACAGAGTCTCACTATGTTGCCCTCAGTAGAGTACCGTAGTGTCACAGCTCACAGCAACTTCCTACTCTTGGACTTAAGCAATTCTCCTGCCTTGGCCTCCAAAGTAGTTGGGACTACAGGCACCTGCCACAATGACCCGCTATTTTTTTGTTGCAGTTGTCATTGTTGTTCAGCTGGCCCAGGCTGGGTTTGAACCCGCCAGCCTCTGTGCATGTGGCCAGTGCTGTAACCACTGTACTACAGGCACTGAGCCAAGAAAGTGAGTTTTTATGTCAGGTTGTCTAGGTTCAAATCACTAGCTCTATAACTTTTGGCAAATTATTTAATATTGCTAGGCTAAGTTTTATCCTCAAAACAAGTTATTAACAGTTTCCTATCTCACGAGATGTTGGCAAGAATTTAAATGGTATCTTTGGTTCAGGGGCTAATAGAGAATAACCATCAATAATTGTTGTTCATCATTATCAATCTCAAACTACACAGAAATTCCATGGCTGTATTACAGATAACTATATTAAAAAAGTTTCAATTGGCTTGACGCCTGTGGCTCAAGCAGTTAAGGCGCCAGCCACATACACCTCAGCTGGTGGGTTTGAATCCAGCCAGGGCCCACCAAACAACAATGACAGCTGCAACCAAAAAATATCCAGGCATTGTGCAGGCACCTATAGTCCCGGCTACTTGGGAGGCGGAGGCAGGACACTCACTCGAGCCCAGGAGTTGGAGGTTGCTGTAAGCTGTGTACCCAGGGCAACAGCTTGAGGCTCTATCTCAAAAAAAAAAAAAAAAAAAGTTTCAGTCAAGTAGAAGGTGAGAAGGGAAATTGATGCAGAGTAGGAAGTAATAGAATCTTAAGTGTTAACTAATTTCTAGAGGCTTGGTTGGTGATGAAAGGAGCAAAGTTAGGATAACAAATTCAAAGGTGGAAATTAGATGATATTTGCTTTGATTTTAAAGATGTAAGAAACGTAGTGCTTATATGTTAAGGAGAAGAGCCAGTAAAGAAGCTGAAGGTACAGGAGGAGGTAGGGATCAACAGATAAGGTTAAAGGTTAAAGAATGATTACCAATTACCTTTTCTTTTTTTCCCCCTTTTTCTTTTTTTCACTTTATTGCCCTTGAGCTCACAGCAACCTCCAACTCCTGGGCTTAGGTGATTCTCTTGCCTCAGCCTCCCGAGTAGCTGGGACTGCAGGTGCCTACCACAACTTCCGGCTATTTTTGTTATTGTTGTTGCTGTTTGGCCGGGGCTGGATTTGAACCCGCCACCCTCGGTATATGGGGCTAGTGCCCTATCCACTGAGCCACAGGTGCTGCCCAAGAATGATTACCTTTTCAATGAGACTTCATCTGGCCACTGAAGTCAAAGGAGAAAGCATGTGTGCAGGAAGAAATAAGTTAGGTGGAAAACTTCTTGCCTAATGACCTCACCATTGGTTTGGTGAGGTAGTCCTAAAAATCTGTTCCAAATGCTTCATACATGTGTGTACTTGCTTATATACCCATCTCCTACCCCACAAAGATCTGTTTTCTGTCCAGGTGTATTCAGGAGTTTGTAGCTACTCAGATAATTCCCATAAACAATAATGTTAAAGAATCACTGCACTAAACGTCTTTAGATAAAGTTTTTTTTCTTTTTCTTTTTCTTTTTCTTTTTTAAGAGATGGGGTCTCACTGTGCTGTCTAGGCTGAAGTACAGTGGCTACTCACAAGCATGGATCATACTGCACACACTGCAGCCTAGGACTCCTTCCTCAAGTGATACTCCCACCTTAGCCTCCTGAATAGCTGGGACTAAGCCTACTACTACACCTAGTTTTGGGATAGAGCTTTAACTCTCAATTCCAATTACTCCCATGATGCTAATCAATTCTGAAAGCTGTCAGTGCCAGACTTTTCTTACTACTTAGCCAGTTGAGTACTTCCTTACCATGCTTATCCTTTTATTTCTAGCAACCAGAAGTTCTTGAACTAGCTAATGCATAAAGAGCTATTTTAAGCGATGCCCTTGCTATCTATAAAACTTGAAAACTACCCAAAGCAAAGATTCTGATGGAGTTGCATGGCTCAGGTACTACAGAATCATTTATCATCTCACTATATCCTGAGACTACTGGTCCCTAGGTGTTCTTTTTCTTGACTGCCCCTAGAGCCAGAGGTCAGTCTCAGCTTTTTTCTGGCTGCACTTAGTAACCAACAAATAAGAACACAGAAGCCAAAAGTTCGCTTGATAGGTATATACCAATAGAGTTGGGAGTTGTGGCAAGAGTTATTGAAGGGGTAGATTATGGGGTCCAGGATGAATAAAAGAAGAGAAAATAAAGCTAGATTAGAGTCAAACGGATTAGGAAAGAATAAGATGGTCTACTAAGTACACCCACAATCTAAACCCCACAGGGATTGCCTGTTTGGACCTTTCTTGGCCTCTCTAGGTAGCATTCTTTCCACTAGGTTATGGAACAGGCCCCTCTCTTTTAACCCACAATCAGATTAGAGTCCTTCCTCGAGCAGCTGAAAGAGGGCAGGAGGTCAGAGAGATTCTGTTTTCTGAGGTCTGCTGCTAAGGCCTAACACACCCATCATTATAACAAAAGACTGCAACAGGGCTGTAAGAGTTATGAGCAGGAGCTGTGGATAAAAACCAATATATGTATCATATCACGGAAGGCCTCACTGACAACTGGTCATTGGAATGAAGACCTAAAGGAGGCCAGAGAGTGAGCTGTGCAGATATTTGAGAAAGAACATTCTGGACAGAAAGTAAAGGGTTTGAATCATAATCTCAAAAGACACAGTCCTGAATTGTCATAATCCTAAATGCTAAAATCCCGAAAGATAAAAATATCTCTAAAATGTAAAATCTTTGACATGTAAAATTCCCAAAATCACAATCACAGGTATTATATTATTACTGTCTTTATTTGGAAATTATGTATTATTTTAAAGAGATGCATGTGTGTGTCAAGGGGATAGATAATTTAATTCTAATTATCAGCTTGACTAGATTACAGAATACCTAGAAATCAGATTCTGGGTAAGTCTGGAAGGTTGTTTCCAAAGATTAGTATGTGAGTCTGAGTACATTAGGTGGGAAAGATCTTCCTTCAGTGTTGGCAGGAACCATCTAATCAACCAAGGTCCTGGAGAAAACAAATGCAGGTGAATTTGTCTGTCCCTGAGAGCTGAGATAGACTTTTCTTCTGCTGCTTTGGACATCAGAAATCAAGGCTTATCAGCTTTTAGATTCCAAGACTTACTCCAGAAGTCCCCCAAGTATATTGAAACTTAATAAATGAAGGGATATCCTTTTTCTACTTCTGCATTTGTAAAAGACAAAATTTCTTGCAATTTCACTTGTTTAGGCCACTGCATATGCAGTGGTGACCCATCGTGATTTTAATTGATCTCATCTAAAGGCTTAAGTTGTTCATCCCAGTATTTCAGATGACTGCAATTACAAAGCTGGGTGTACACAATTACCAACCACAGAGATATGCATTTATACATTCTACTTTTTGACCTACTTCTTTAGGAATACAATTCCTCTCTTCAGAACTGTTATACCATGCAACCATCATTAGTATATCTGAGTGTTTATACTTGCAAAAATATGTTGTTATTATCTAATTATATAAATTGGTCTATGAAGTATTCTGTCATGTTTTTATATGTTTCTCAAATAAATCCCCTTTTATAAAGGGGATTCCCTTTTATTTCTCAGATAAATCCCCTTTTAGCTCTCTTTGGAGAATTTTATCTTTTTCAGAATTAAATTCTTGGGATTTTAACATTTTGGGATTGTGATTCTCAAGATTTTAGATTTTAGGAATTTTGATCTTTTGGGATTTCAATGTTTCAGATCAAATTTTTTGGAATTATGATCATCTTCTGAAAATAAAAAGGCTCTGAGGTAGGAGGATGTGCCAAGAATAGCAAGGAGAACATAGTTAGTAGGGAAAGAGCAATACAAGATAAACTATGCAGCATCGTCAAAGCCACTGAAAGAATGATCTTCTACACTGAGATAAAAAGCTCACTAGAAAATTTGGTGGGCAGATGTGATTTGATCTGTTTTAAAAGGATCATTCTGTTTTGACAACGGACTATAGAAAAGTAAAGGTATAAGCAAGAGTGCTAATTAGGAGGTTATGGCAATAACCCAGGCAAAAAATGATGGAACCTTGGCTCAAAGTGGCAGCTATGGGACAGCTGGAAAGTGATCAGGTGGAGGTTCTTTACCCTGAGAAACTGGTGAAATGGAGTTACCATTAATTAAAATGGAGAAAACCGTGGGGGCGGGGGGGAGGAATTGGTTTGGAGAAAAAGTTTCAGATTTTGTGTATGTTATGTTTGTAATGCTGATTAGACAAGACATTCAACTGAAGGCGATAAGTAGGTAACTGAATATATGGGGAGGAGATATACATTGTAGACAGCATATAGATGATATTTTAAAGGCCTATAAGTACTATATGCAGATAGAAGAGATAGCAGAGGAAGGAGGGATGAGGAGGCTAAGTGATAGTGGCTTTGCCTCAAATCCACCTCTTTCAGAGATCCCTGATTATCTTAGAACAATTTTGGCTTTTTAAATTGTATTTGTTCAAATGAAGATTCTAACAAGGCCCATATATTCATGTATATCTCTTTTAATCTAAAACAATAATCCCTTCATTATTTTATGTCATTGATTTGTTGAATACAAATTGGTTACCGTATATACTCGAGTATATAGGTATATTTTTTAACTATTTCCTTTTTCAATTTAAGCCCTAGAGTCCCATTACTAGAAACAGATCAATTAAATTCACAGCAAATAGGTAAAGTTTTACTAGCATCATTTGCCTACTTTAAAAAGGAGTTTATGTATTTATTTAGTTACTGCCCAAAACTCTCTGTAAGTCTGTATTCTGTAATTATCTCTCTCAAAAATGCAGTATTTGTTTTTAAAGAATTATCCTTTATTAAATTAGCAGACAAATCTAAGCTAACGTAAATGATAAGAAGTAAAACTCACAATTTATGTTCAGACTGATTAATAAGAACATGGAATAAGAGCAATGGCCATATTTTCAATCTCATACTAGTTTCAAGACAAATTCAACAGAATTTCACTAAGTTATGTGGTAATTTCCCAACATGCAATTCAGAAGAGAATAAAATGACCAAATGACATGGTTGTAATGTTAACTCACAAGACCTTTTAGAGATACAAAGCAGAGAAGTTTTTAGGAAAGGATGCTATTCTCATATTTAAGGTTCTGTTATGGATTCTATTATAAACAATGAACTACTGATTCTATTAATGTCATTCAAAATATATTAAGGACAGAATAAAGCATATTTAGTACCATTTGTTGAGTTACTGCTACTAACTTCATTAGGAAGAAGGAAGAAAAATACGTAGTATAAGTGACAAAGAAGGAAAGGAACGAGGAAGACAAAGAAAAGAAAAAAAATCCTGCCTCACATCATCTGGTATGTATGAGAAACTCTGGAGCAGATTTGTTACATCAGAAATGTAATGAAATGCTTATAATGTATATTCTAAAACATTTCCAGCAAAGGTCTAAGGCAGCAACCAGTAACACAACACGTCAACATTTCTGCAGTAAATCTATGAATATTCACACAATTGGATAAATAAGTGGATAAATAAAACTTATAGTTTCATGTCAACAGAGTCAGATTTTGTCCCACAAAAAACTCAGGTCAAGTTTTGTATTCAAATAAATTACAAAAGCATTTTTGCTTATTCAGACCTTTTTTGGATTCTGGAATTGTGGACAAAAAACTGTAAACAAGTATTTCATTAAAGAGGCAAATTAAACTTATAACAACTCTATTAACTTTGGAGGCACTTTGCCATAATTCTAAGAACTGGAAGGTAGAATTTAGCTCAATTAAAATTTATATGGTAAAGCCAAGATGATACATAGGGCTATATTTTTGAAAATGGACATACTATTTTTAGAAATTTAATATTCCATTGCCTATTGTGAATAAAAGAGTTTTAACAATCCACTGATTGTTAAAATGATCACACTCCCAAAGGATTTTTGTCCACATTCATAATCTACAGTGTGACCAATATGCACCTCAGCCCTGGCTTTGTCTGCCTTTGAGTGTACAGAATTCAGTAAGCCAGAAAGAAACTGGCAGGACAAGATCCAGGTAAAGGTAATGGGCAGCCCACCTGACAGAGGGTTACTTGGTAATTCTCTGTTTTAGGAAGACAAGGGAGGCCTCAGGAGCAGCAGAGGAGAGAGAGTCTACCAGAGACAACAGATATCTAAACAAAAAGAAGGAAACCATTAACTCTAAGAAGTTACTTGTAAAGACTTAGTTAATTATACAGAAACAGAGCTGAGGTTACAAAATGGTAATAGTTATTTCACATTTATTTCTAAAATCACCACTATAATTCCCAGAGGTGAAACTGGCTAGTCTGAAATTAGACCCATTAGAAAAAGGAGAGAGTAATACAGTGATTTAAGAAAAATCTTATAAAAATATTTCTTTTGTTAAATAAGGAGATATAAATAAGCACATTTGGTGATATAATTTAAAAATTGAATTTAATTGAGGTGTAATATAAATTAACATGTTTCTTCACATTGGCAATGTTGGCTATTTAGACATGATGCTCTAACATACAGTTTTGGGTCTTGAAACTTGAAGTTCCAGAATGCTTTGCTCTATTCCTTTATACAAATAGCCAGTATGCACACTGTATTAATAAGCCATCTTGCTAAATCATCCATTTTCTCTTAAAAATAGATTTCTTTATGCTTTATTTCCTATTCATATAAAATTATCCAAATTATTTATTCATATAAAATCATATACAAATATCATTTACTTAATAATTTTATATATCTCATTTTTATCGTTGAATTTATTTATTTAAAAAGGAAATCTTAGATCAGTATTATTTCCCCTAATGACAAAACAGTAAATTGTTCCATAAATAGAAGGTTAAGTACAAAAGTCAATATCTCTATTATATATAAAAACACAATCATGTTATTAAATATGAGCTATAAGAGTGTGGCCTGTGTGTGTAGCAACTTTCCAAACTTGGGTCATGTCTTTATTTGTTAAAAGAGATATTACCAAATCAAACAAACTAGCACCCCACTGGGGCCTTCTCAATGACCTCATCGGAAATACTGAAAGAAAATTAAAAAGAGAATAACTAGCTTATTGTAGGATTCTATTTGTTTAAATTTAGCTGCAGAAAGGATTTCATACCACTAACATTATTCTTGGAAAGGCTCTACCTCATACAGAATGTAATAATCAGAGATGCTAGAAAAGGCATTTAGAAATATAGAAATGTGAGGCCTGGCACAATGGCTCACGCTTACAGTCTTAGGACTTTGGGAGACTGAAGCAGGAGGATCACTTGAGCCTGGAAACTGGAGAACAGCCTGGGCAATAGCAAGACTTAATCTCTATGTTTTCTTCATAGAGACAGAGTCTCACTTTATCGCCCTCGGTAGAGTGCTATTGTGTCATAGCTCACAGCAACTTCCAACTCCTGGGCTTAGGTGATTCTCTTGCCTCAGCCTCCCAAGTAGCTGGGACTACGGGCGCCCACCACAATGCCTGGCTATTTTTTGTTGCAGTTTGGTCGGGGCCAGGCCTGAACCCGCCACCCTTGGTATATGGGACAGGAGCCCTACATACTGAGCAACAAGCACCATTCCCACTCTATTATTTAAAAAAAAAGTCAGCTGGGCATAGAAGTGTATGCATTTAGTCCCAGATACTTGGGAGGCTGAGAAGGAAGGAAGAATGCTTGAGTCCAGGAGTTATTTTTTTTTTTTTTTTGAGACAGAGTCTCACTCTGTCGCCCTGGGGTTGAGTGCCGTTGCATTATCATGGCTCACAGCAACCTCAAACTCTTGGACTTAAGCAATCCTCTTGCCTCAGCCTCCCAAGTAGCTGGGAGGCTTGGTTATTTTCCCTCTCCCTGTCCCTCTCCCTTTCCTCCCTCCCTCCCCTCCCCTTTCTTTTTTTCTTTTTCTTTTTTTTTTTTTTTTTGGTAGAGACAGGGTCTTACTTGCTCAGGCTAGTTTCAAACTCGTGAGCTCAAGCAATTTGCCTACTTCAACTTCCCATAATGTTAGGATTATAGGCCACAGTGCTAGTGAGCCACCTCACCAGGCTTAGGACTTTGCAGTTGCAATAAGCTATGACACCAATGCACACTAGCCCCAGTAACAGAGCAAGACCCTGCCTCAAAACAAACAACCCCAAAAAGAAGAAATATGGAAATGTGATATGATGATTGAAATCTGAACTCTTCCTTCTCTAACCCTCTTTTCCACTCCTCCTAAGAAATTAAAAGTTCTTACGATTTGGAGATTCTGTATGGAAAGCTTCTGTATATATGAACATTTCATGGCACTGTTTAAACATAAAATTATATGTTTAAAAACTGAAATGTGTAAATAATTTCTAAATGGAAACTAATAATACCAAAATCATTTTTAGGACAGAACAATTTAAGTAGAATTTTGACTATTTCCAAATATCAAGTTGAAATTGTTGCAATTACTGTAATATACATAGATTTATTATATGCTTCATCTATGACTTATGAAATTATTTGGGCTTATTCTTCCATTTATTTTCTCTAGAATCAAAGTTATTTCAGCTCCTAATTAATATACCTAATCTAATAAACACCATAGGCTAAGATAACCTAGCCTATCTTAAACATGATCAAAGTACATTAGCCTATAAGATGGGCCAAGTCATTTAACACAAAGCCTATTTTATAACTAAGTGTTGAGTATCGTGTAAATTACTGAGTACAGTACACTGTCAAGTTGTTTACCCTTGTGATTGCATGGCTCCTGGGAGCTGTGGTTCACTGACACTATATAGCACCTTGGAAGGGTATCCTACCCCCATCACTAGCTCAAGAAAAGACCAAAATTCAAAATTCCAAGTATGGTGTTTACTGAATGCTTATTGCTTTTGTGCCATTGTAAACTCAAAAAAATAATTAAGCTGAGAGGACCATCTATAGACACTTAAGACTATTAAATCTTAAAATGTGGCCAGAACAACAGAGGAATTGAATTTTTTATCATATTTAATTTTAATTAATATAAATTTAAATACCCACGAGACTTATAGCTACTGCCGAATTGGACAATGAAGCTCTATAAAACTATGACAAGCTCTATAAAACTTTGCTTCCTCTCTTATCCCCTTACACTCTATTTGTACTAGTGATACTTTTTAAATGTAGATCATGTCATTACTATGCTTCATGACTTGCTGTCACACTTAGAAAACATTTCATATCCTTACTCCCTAAATGATTTTTCCTCAGGCTATCTCAAAACCTCAGCAACTCTTTCCCCTTCAGTCCTGACACACTCAATTCCAACCATAGTTAATTCTTAAGCCCTAGCATTTGTTTAGAACACTCCTGTCTCAAGGACCCACAGGGCTGAGCCTCCTCACTTCATTCAGCTCTTTTATCAATTGCTACCTCAATGAGACGCTTTCTTTGACCACTTCAATCTGGGCTTATTCAGTCTGTTGAACCATTATCCAATGATAGAATACTTGACAGCATTATAATACATAATAATATTATTGTAGAATTATGCAGTGGCTCATGCCTGTAATCTCAGCATTCTAGGAGACTAACGTGGCTCATGCCTGTAATCTCAGCATTCTAGGAGACTGAGGTGGCTCATGCCTGTAATCTCAGCATTCTAGGAGACTGAGATGGCTCATGCCTGTAATCTCAGCATTCTAGGAGACTGAGGTAGCTCATGCCTGTAATCTCAGCATTCTAGGAGACTGAGATGGCTCATGCCTGTAATCTCAGCATTCTAGGAGACTGAGATGGCTCATGCCTGTAATCTCAGCATTCTAGGAGACTGAGGTGGCTCATGCCTGTAATCTCAGCATTCTAGG
>CAUYPK010108926.1:0-41937 GCA_963574355.1 Loris lydekkerianus
AATGTCTTAACACAATAGCTAAGAAAATGCCAGGAAGGCTATGTTAACCAGTGTGATGAAAATGTGTCAAACGGTCTATAAAACCAGTGTATGGTGCCCCATGATCGTATTAATGTACACAGCTATGATTTAATAAAAAAAAAAAAAAGAAAAGAAAGAAAGGAAAAGAAAAGAAATAGCTTCTACCCTTAAGTTTCCGTGGGAACAAGTGATACCAAATGGTTGTATTTTATTGATACTGGCCTGCTTTCTAAAGACCCTTGTTGACAGTCACATTAGCCTTGCCTGTTAGTAGTCCCAGGTCAGTGGGCACAGACCTGTCTCCTTTAGTAGAGAAATGTTCTGAGTCCTTTGTAGGAAGAAAGTAGAACTCAGTCTTCCTTTCTCCCCTAGAGCCAAGGCTCCCAGAGAGTTTGTCAATTTGTTCAGTAACTCCATGACCATAATAAAACAAAAGGTTGAAGACTTAACAATTATAGATGGGGGTTAGGAAGAGCAAGTTGGTTCAAGTTTTTAAAAAAAGGTAATTAAGTAATTTTTTAACATTGGGATTACTAAAAACTACAATTTACCCTGTAACAAACTTACTCCAAAGATTGTTACTTCTCTTAAAAATACTTAGACTTCTTTCCTAACTATACTTTTTCATTTCTTCTAATTTTAGAAGCATACTGTATATACTCGAGTATAAGCCGAGTTTTTTCCGGCACAAAATTTGTGCCGAGTTCGGGTTTTTCAGCACAAATTTTGTGCTGAAAAAAACTTGGCTTATACTCGAGTATATACGGTAACTGGAGAAGTTTACATGGTTTTTAATTCCTATAACATTACTAGAATTCTCCCAGACCATTAGAAGTAGAAAGAAATTATCATAGCCTTTCTAAAAAGGGTATTCAATACCACACTCTTTTAAACATAAAAGTCTCTAGCTGTCCAGAAGAATTTATCGTTCTTTTCTATATGACTCCTTCAATTCTGCAGTTTTAAAAATCAATCTAATAAATATGTCCATAATATAATATTGCAAATCAAAAATATTTTCTATTTACCATATATTCTCCGTAAAAGATTTACTTAAAGAAAAATGATTGTCTCTGTATAATTTGTAGCAGTCGTATTCATTAGAAGGGACACTTGTTCTCTGGACTCTCTTCCTGTGCGTTAATCTTTCTGTGACGAAGGAAACTTCAGCCCTTGTGGCAAGACTTTTGCTTCTCAAAATTACTAAATAAGAAGGAGAGGATAGAGAGGAAGACCATGTGGGTGCCTCTCTGATTACATTGAAAGCCAGGTGTGTTGAGGGTATGTGGCTGTCATTTGACACATACGGTGACTGACTTTCTCTAAACTTTCCCTTGACCCATATCATTCTTTGAATGTAAATGAGCATTAAGCCTACCCTGATTTGATTCGCTTCAGTTTTTCAGTAAAGAGAAAGAGAGAGAGAGAAAGGAAGGGAGGGAGGAAGGGAAGGAGGAAGGGAGGTAGGCTGGTTCATTTCAGCAAGGTGGGAAGTATTAATACAGTGCCAGGAGAAACATGTTGGGACCAACCAAGAGGGCTCAAAAGAAGAGAAAGCCACCATCCTTAAGAAATGGCTCCCTGTTTACTCATTATTTGTATATGGTTTTTGTCCATTGAAGAATTCATTTATAATTGGTTTGGAGGATTATTTTAAGTACAGTTGTTCTCTTGTTTGGTATTTTCTTTTGTTGGTTAAATTTCCAAAGAATAAGGATAGTCTTACCACTTAAACGCCCCACACAGTAAACATTTGCCTTGTCTTTGATTTTGTAATCGTTACCCCATCGTCTGTGTCCAGTTTCTTCTCCCCGTGACCCTGGCCCTGAGCTTTAACAGCTTCCCTCCCACAGTGTGTGTTTTTGTGTCAGCTTGCCTCCATCATGCTGCCCCCTCTGCCCGGGCTGTCATTTCCACCTTTCCTTCACACTCTCATTTCAAGAACTGGTTCAGGTATAATTTCCTCTGAGAATCTGTCTTCATCTTCAGCCTCAGTGGTCCTGTAGCTATATCCAGGAACAAACCACCCAACCAAGGGCAAACAGATACTGCCATAAATGGCAGAAGCAGCCAGTCACATGTAGATCAGTAGCTTGCCGTGTTTCTGCATGTGCATGCTCATAATTGCTATTTTTGTGACATTATTACCATTTATGTATGACAAAATTATCAATACCTATGGTGACATTGGATAGAACTGTAGCTGCAAAGAGCATTTTAACTTCCAGGAGTTCTAATGCTTAACTAAGTAGAAGAAACTTATAAGGGAAATTCTCCCTTGTAGTTATTCCAGTTATTGATTTAGCCGAAAATATGAGTTGCGTGTCAGTAATTAAGACTAGCATTAATTATTTCTGGCATATGCAGTCATCAGGGTGACATAAGCACTGACTAACCTTTAAGCTAACCCCTCCCCGTTTAGTAAGGGTATAATTCATGCAGCTAAATTCTTATGCTTATGATTGATTTCCATTCCTCCCATATTAACAATATTCCCATCTAGGAAAAACCTGGGTTGAAATAAGAAATGACATAACCCATTTTTAGTAAGGAGAAGAGGTAAGGAAAGTGATGATAGTGACTTTTCATTCTTCCACTCTAATTTGTTACATATTGCTGTGCTAGATAGAGTCACCTAAGAATCCTAATCCATTTACACACTTCCTGTGATGTTTAGCTTATTGACATGCAGTGAACACTTTTCATCAGCCGTTCTGTGCTCTTTCCCTAACATAGCATAAATAGAAGGTGGTCTGCTTCAAAAAGTCTTCACTGAAATATGCAATGCATTAGCCGAGCCTTATTTTCATTGAGACATCATAATATCCATTACTTTTAAATTATTAAAAATTAAATTTATTTATGTGAAGTGCAGTTTTCAAGGAACAATACTCCCTGGAGTCATGTCCTTTTTACATGCAAAGCTGTAGATGAGGTGCCACAGAGGGCTAGTTAGACTTAGGTGCAGGGTTGCCAAGTTGAGATCTTAGTACCAGGGTCAGGTGCTGGTCGTTAGAGTGGTCTGGGGTGACACTAGTCCCTTTATACACCCAGGACTATGGAATTTATTTTGATGACTTGGGTTTTTACTTCCTCTTAATTATCTACATATCCTATGATTATAAAGTTTACATGAAAGACCTTAATGTCTAAGTCATATGAAAACTGTGAAAGAAAGAAATAAGAAAAAAGGGGGGTAGTACTAATTAGACAGAACACACACACACACACACACGCACACACACGCACACACACACGCACACATATATATATATAAGAGAACTTTTTCCCCTCTTTTTAATTTTAAAATGCTAAGGGGCTATCATGGTTTTTGTTATAAGAATAGCGTATAATGCTCAAGTTAGGGTTATTGGTGTGCCAGATCACCCAAATAGTGTTCATTGTGCCTGATAGGAAGGTTTTTCCCTTCCCTTCTACCCTGCACAGCCCTTCTCCATTTCCAATGACCTTTATACCTCTCTGGAGAACATAATTAAAATGTAAAACTACTAGGTTCTGTTCTGTAGCAAAACTTCAAAGCATCAATCATTAAAAAAAATACTAGTGGAAAGTAGTATTTTATAAATACTTATAAATGGTAGTTTCATTAAAATTTTTATATGAGATTATGTGTCTTCCTAGTGTTAGAACATTTTATTGTTCAATGCAGGCATGTTGTCAGGTGATGTGAAGAAGGACTTAGCCTGGAAGAGGAAACAGAGGCTGTTTTTCCATCCTGCATAGACACTGGGGCTGGGAAGTTGTCCGGCTTCGTTTGTCTGCCCAGAGAGTAGTCCCTGCTCCCCCAGTGCAATTGCCTGAAGAGGAAAGGAGGCAAGTGCCTGGTGTTAAGCAAATACAGAGATCTGACCGTTACTAGAGTTGCCTTGCAGTACATGTCTTGCAGATAGAGCATCTGCTATCACCATATGGAAAATGCGTTCCAAATTCTAAACACGTTCCATGGCCTGAATCCGTTCACTGGAAAGGTATGCTCCAGTTTTTATTCCACCAACAGGGTTTCTGTTTACAACTGCAAAAAAAAAAAAAAAAAAAGGAGAATGTTCAGATTTATTTAAGTGTTTACACTGCTCTCGTTTTGGATTAAGTAAATAAAAACCTCCATTCACTGAGCATAGAAGCTTCAGTGTTTGGTACTGACTTGTAGTTTTGGCAGATTTTAAGCTTTACATTTACATGGAAGAAAAATAAATAGATAAAGTTACATGGAAGAACATACTTTCTGTCAAAATAGTCTTCATTGAAGAAATCAAAGCCTTTTTGGACTGACCTAAATCCTCATGTCCTTTCATTAAGCCTTTTCAGTATTGCTATCGAGATGTGGTACATGAGATGCGAGCATTCAGGTATAAAAGAATGACATGTCCAGTGGGAGTTGCCTGTTTTCTTTTGTATATTAACAAGTTGTGTGATTCACCGGGAGAAGTAGTCCACCCAAACAGTTAACAGCAGGGCCATTCATCCTCAGCTAGCTTCAATCTAGCGGGAATGAGGAACTGCCTTTCAAATTCAAAATAATTTAATGATATGCATCATTTTTATTAAAAATAAATAAATACCAATGTACTCAGTACTATTATGAAACCATTTACAATCACTCACACTTTCATATGAAGAACAGATCACAACTATGGCCCAGAATGAAGGAGGGAGGATGGGGGGTTGGGGGGAAGGGCAGATGGGGGAGGGTGAATGGTGGGATCACACCTATGGTGCATAATGTAAGGGTACATGTTGGATCTATTAGTATAAAGTATAAATGTCTTTTTTTTTTTTTTTTTTCAGTTTTTGGGTGGGTTTGAACCTGCCACCTCTGGCATATGGGGCCAGCACCCTACTCCTTTGAGCCACAGGCACCACCCAGAGTATAAATGTCTTAACACAATAATTAAGTAAAAGAGATGAGGTTTATATTAACCAGTGTGATGTAAATGTTCCTAATTCTATATGAAATCAGCACATTGTATCTCATAAATGCATTAATGTATACATGAAAAAAAAAGCAGCTCAACGAACTTTAAGACAACACAGAGAGAAATTCAGATGCCTATCAAAGACATTTAACAAACAGCTTAAAATAATGAAACAAAAGCAAGCAGAAAAAAATAAATAGAACTGCATAATAAAACAAGTAATGACTTTTTTTATATAGCAATGTCTGTGTAAAATACTGCCCTAGGCATAGCAGAGGTACATCTTTTGTAGTGTAAGACGTTTGCTATCTCAGTAAAATTTTCCATCCCTGGATAGTGTTTTACTATTGTCACTTTCCAACTAATTTACTGCTAATGATTTGAGATGTATGGATATATGGATATGTAATATTTCAAGAAAAATTTATGAATTATGCACGATTTACCTGAGAGAATGTTCTAAGATAGCTGCTTAAGATCAGTTAAATTTAATACGCGTTCCTTCAAATAACTTTTTCTGTTGAGAGTCTGTATTTAAATATTTAGGGAAATGGCAAAATGATACAAACAAATTTGACAATGTATACTGAATTGTTTATAAAAATGTTATTATAGTAAAGACATGACTGGTGTGTGTAGAGTGGGTTCTCTGTGCAAAACTAAACTCCAAGGACCCCTCTTTGAGTATAGTTTGTAAAGGAACAAGCCAGTAAGGGGAGTAAAGGTTTTAAAATTGTGTTTTAAAGTTTGAGACAAACACAAGTTAACTATGTTTTCAGGAGGTTTAATGGATATGTTTGTACAAACACCCAATTTAAAAAAATAGAGGGTTCATGACATTGAAGCTGCTGGGTTTTTATTATTACTATTATTATACGCAATAATGATATTTGCAAAGCATCATAGTGACTTTTTAAGTTAAATGACTTTACTGAAGGTCAGTGGTTTTTCATTTTCACTTTTTTGATAGTGAATTTATGGCCATGAAAAAATCTGAGAGTTCTCACTTGAATTCCAGATGTTTCTGTGAAGTCTTCTCTGCCTTTTTTTTTTTTTTTTTTTTTTCCCTTGGTAAAAAACCTAAAGCTCCCTTCTTATTTGTAGTTTTAACTATAGACCTCTGAGATTCTTCTAGGTGAAAATGCTCGGGTTCAAAAGACCTTAAATGGGAAAATGTATGGTCTGTAAGAATCCTAACCCAGGAGGCATATGATTTATAAGTACTCTGGGTCTTTGGAGAGACGGCTTTTAACTGACATCATATGCTTTATGTGGGATGCCTCTCAGAAAATGAAATGACAGATGCTGTTGCATTCTTAAACGTTGAAGACTCTTAGTTATCAAAAACGAACTGACTTTTTACAAAGTTCCACATAGTAGTCAGTCAACACAGCTCATGATAATAAGACACTATGGTGTCTTAATGTACTGAGGATGCAGATCATTTTATGTTGTTTGACACATGAGAAAAACAAAGCTTGGAGAGATAAAGGGACTTACCCAACTTGCACACTTCCTTAATCACAGACTGCCTCCTTTTGTTCTTCCTAGAACCCTACCCACACCTTTTTGTCCTGTTTCTTTGTGTATTCATTAACTAAACTGAAAGTTATTCAGTGTTTCAACCAGTATTTATTGAGCACCTACAATGTGCTGGATTTATGCTAAGTACCCAGAATAATTTTGTGAATAAAGTAGTTATGACTCCTGCCTTCTTGGAGTTTACACTATAAATGGGAAGACAGATGTTAAATCAAATAATTATTTATATATATATATGTATAATTACGAAGTAAGTCTTTTAGAGGAAAATTACAGTGTATGTTTTCATAAATCCTACACATTCCTTATGAATGTGTTACTATTATTAGTTCAGTTAATTTATCTAGTCCAGGCTCAGCACCTGTAGTACAGTGGTTACAGCACCAACCACAGGCTGGTGGGTTTCAACCGGCCCAGGCCAGCTAAAACAACAATGACAACTGCAAGAAAAAATAGTCGGGCGTTGTGGTGGGCACCTGTAGTCCCAGCTACTTGGGAGGCTAAGGCAAGAGGATTGCTTAAGCTGAAGAGTTGGAGGTTGGTGTGAGCTGTGTTGCCAAAGCAATATACTGAGTATGACACAGTGATACTCTTTCTAAAAAAAAAAAAAAAAAAAAAAAAATTATCTAGTCCACACTTGATTATGATTTGGTAAATCTTTTCGTTACTTAAATTTGATAAGGATATTTGTTCTTTAACGTCATTGAATAGAATTTGAGGGCTAGAATTTCCGGCTAAAGGAATGAACTGGCTATCTTTAATCTTAAAGAGGTTTTGTTTTGTTTTGTTTTTTTAGGGATAGGCAGAATTTCCTACTGTCTTTTGTCTTTTCTCCTTCCCAGGGTCAATCTTTGGATTTAATTCTAAGGACAGTGGAAAGCCATTGATGGTTTTAAGCATGAGAATGAAATCATCTGATGTACATTTTTAAAAAGTTACTCTAGCTTCTGTGGAGAATGGGTCAGAGAGAGCTAATATAGTAGAAGAGAGAATACTTACTACTATTGTAGAGTTCTGGGTGACAAATCATAGTGTCATGTACTGCAGAGGAGAGAAGAATGGGTAAAAATTCATTTCATTTTGGAATATATTAGCTTATCTCCCAGATCACTGGATGTTGAGATAGGGCAAATGCTGGAGCCCTTGTTGTGTCAGTCCTCACTTTTGGAGAAACTCTCAAGTCTTTTTTACTGTCTCTTGTCCTGCCGTCAGACTACCTGAAAAGGTCACATAACTATGCTTATTAAACTCATTGTATGTTAAGGAAATACTTTTTAACCCTCAAAAGTGGGATGGCAATTCTTTGCCTTTTCTTGGTAAACCCCATTTTCCATTCTCCAATGTCAGCCTGACCTTTTCTCCTCAGTCACCTCTGCACCTGTGACATGCTCTTGGCTACAAGTTCATGCTGGATGCAGCTATTTTCTCCTTGAACTTTTCTTTTGTCTTTACCTACTCCTAGCATACTGGTATCTTAACTCTTCTTTACCTTCTGCTTTCTCACAAGGGAGGAATTCCTCGTCTTTCTCACAGCTGATCCAGTCACCGGGGCTCACAACTCCATTTTATCCCACCACCCAACCTGTAACCAATCAGCTATTACCTCCCTTATTTATGAACATCGTAAAAGATAAGTCCATACTTGCTGTTACCAGGTCCATGCCACACATTTGATCTTTCAGGCAGTGTAATAGACTTTTCTTTAAGGCCTCCAGGAAAATAAGATGGTGTTGGAGGGGGTGGAGGAAGAAGGGCCCTCATGATCAGGCTCTCCTCCTGGTGGACAGCCAGCTTCTCCGCCTCTGGCTTTCCAGGCAGGCCTGCTGGGTGATCCTTCCCACTGTGAAGGTCTCTTGATTGCTTTGCTTTCGTTTTTCCTTCTGCCTCTAAAGCAGGGGTCCTCAAACTGCGGCCCGCGGGCCACATGAGGCGGAGTGATTGTATTTGTTCCTGTTTTGTTGTTTTACTTCAAAATAAGATATGTGCAGTGTGCATAGGAATTTGTTCATAGTTTTTTTTTTTTTTTTTTTAATCTATAGTCCAGCCCTCCAATGGTCTGAGGGACAGTGAATTGGCCCCCTGTTTAAAAAGTTTGAGGACTTGAGGATGCCTGCTCTAAAGAGTTTTGCTTTCTCTTTCTTTCCCCCAGGGCTCTGTCCTCAGGCATTTTTTTCTTCTTACTTTGTGTACTGTCCCCTCTCCCTGCCATCATGTACCAACCAGACACTGAGACACTTGGTTTCTCTCCAGATCTGCATTTTTCGTTGCACACCCTTGTCATTCAACAGGGCTACACATGTAATCTCTTCAGCTGCCCCTTTCCTTCATTCCCAGCACAGCATAAGCTACCAATTCCTAGAAACGTGACCCCTTAGTTCAAGCCCCCTTCATCTAACGGGGTCACTGAGACCACGCAGACCTGCCTGGGCTGCCATGCTGTCCCCCACCCTGCGCCTTTTCATACACTGTGATCACCTTACAGAAACACAGACTTGGCTGTATCACTGTGCTTGTGAAATATTTAAAACAAACTGAAAAGTATAGAGAATAATCTAACAGACATTCCTATACTTATCACTAAGATGAGACAGGTTCTAGCTTTTTTCCAAATCTGCTTCGAATCCTTTGTCAAATAAATCAAAAGTTACAGGTACATTGGAAATCTTCTTCCCTCTTAAAGCTTGTGTATATCCTTTCTGTCCACGTATTACTCATGTTCTTAAGGTTTATGTTAATTGTATTATATACTTGATATTTTTTGGTTTTGACGTTTATCCGTGTCCACACAGCTAACGCTAGTGTAATAGTTCTCAACCCAAAGTTGAGCAGGCTTGTTAAAATACAGATTGCTGGCCCCCTGCCCCAGTTTCTGATTCAGTGGATCTAGAGCAGGGTCTTAGAAGTTACCTTCTGATAAGTTTCCAGGTGATGCTGATTCTGCTGTTCCTGGAGAACACTTTGAGAAATATTGCTCTAGTGTGCTCATTTTGAGAATAATATGGGATGCCTTTTTGTGATACTACCACAATTTATACAATCATTGTCATATTGATAACCGTTCTGTATGTTGCCAAATTTCTGCACTTACAAATAAGGCTGCAGTGCAAATCCTTGCATAAAATTACTTGCATGTGTGAAAAGAGTGCCTCTGGAGCGAGGTCAGAGTCTCTCTCGTCTGGTCATGCAGGCCCTTCCCACTTCCCACCAATAGTCTCTCATTGCTCTGAGGTTTCATCCTGACTTGTATTTTCAGAATCTTAGCTTTTCTCACCAGTAAGATGGTCATGGGACAGGACTGTTGTGACCATCCTGCTCAGCGTTTTCCTTACAGCGAGCAAGGGTGGTTACTCAGGGCATGTGCTCTGTGCATTGCCTGCATTCTGTTCTTCCTTAGTTTTTTCACTGGTTTTTGTTTTAAATTTCTACATTATTATTCAACTAAAGAAAAAATTTTGGCATGCCACATTGCCATAGACTCACTGTGCGAGTATAATAAACCTCTGTTGAACTGACCACCTAAAGGACCTTGACACACTGGTGAACATCTGGAGGTGGTCACCATAAGGTACTAGGCCTGCTGTGCTGATACGGACACGTGTGCATGTCCAGTCTATGAAAACTAGGTCAGCTTAAGAGTCGGTCAGTGCAGCGAGGGGGTCAACTGTGGAGTTTCTACTGTTTCCCCCGTGGAATGCTGCACTTTAGTGAAGCCCACCCATGCCTTGCCTCCTCTCAAGTTCAAACACTTACACTCTCCTAATGATGATGGTGGCTTAATCTGAAGAACAGCCAATGTATTTTAAGGCACCTATTTAGGCTGTGGCTTAAAAAACATGGTGAATTTCCTCCTCCCACCCCTTCCACACCTTCACTGTGGTTTTTCTCTTTACCATTCTTTCCATAAAGTTCTTTAATATTAATAATTATTTCTAAATTATTTAAGTAATTTGTTAAACCTATTTTATTTTTTTTCCTCCACTGCAACAGTATATCATGTGTCTTGGTCTTCAGATCACAAGTGGAGCTTGGAGAGGTTTGCTGAATATTGATCTTTGTGGCCTAAGGGTGAATCTTGGTGTGAACTGTCCTTTTGTTTCTTGTCTTCAAATGGTGTCACTCTGACAAGACAACTGGTGCCCCAGCAATTCTATTACTATAACTCTTGGTTCTGCCCTCTGGCATCATTTTGAGATGGCATTGTAGTGTCCTCAATCTTGAACTTCCATATAAACATATTTCCAAATACATCAGAAAGAGTTCTCGAAGCTCAATTAATTTTAAGCCTGCTGAGTTCATGAAGTTTAGCTGGAAATGAAGGGGCTTCATTTTTCCCCCATTAAACTTCACTAATTCTGACTCCACTAATTTAGAATGTATGTTTTAAAGCTTGAGTGGCAAAGTATTAAAAACACCTTTACTAAATAATAAAGTTAACTGTACTTAAGAAATAATATTAAATTACCAGAGAAGTAAAATTTTTGAAGTACTTTTAAGAATTTTATTTTGATACATTCAGATTTTATTTTGATACATTCAGACAGTGTATCAATTACATATTGCTTATTAACTAAGGAAAAGGTAAGACTTCACTGGCCAGTCTAATAGTATAACTTATTTAATTGTTTGTGTTTGAAAGCATTTAAACCATTTTAAGAGAACTGGTTCTGCCTTGATTTAGGTCATTGTCCTGTATAATCCAGACTATTAAGGTTTCACAGTGTGTGAAAATCTCTTTTCTGTTCAGAATCCTCATTCCTTCTACCTTCTTGGAGGTGTAGTTTAGCTGCACTTGTGCTATTTCTGTGATGGGGCAGGGGAGCTCTGTGTCTGAGGCCAAGAGGGGCAAGGGTGGATGACAGACGTCCACTCTGAAACAGGAGGGCCATGAGCCATGGGATGGACTTTATCATTGCCGTGGGTCTTTGTAGTTCGTAGCATCCCTAACTAGGAAAGAAAATAAGCAGTCTGTTCATTAATTCAGATACTGTTTACAGCTGTATTGGCAAAGGCAGTCTTTGTTGTAAGGCTTTTTTTTTTTTTTTTTTTTTTTTGGTTAAAATCGTTTAGAAAAGATGATGTATTTGACACTTCATGCATTTTATCAGAAACCTGTCATAAGCAATCTGAAATTAAGATAGAGACCATCTCCTGAAACAAACAATCTTTTAAGATGCCAGTTATTCCATCCTTTAGAGAAGTATTAGGACTTTGTCACTTTCAGAAAACGTTGCATAGCCACAGAGCTAAGGAGTGCGTTGGACAGTCACCTTGGTAATGTTGAGAGTTGCCTAATTTTCCAGGCGTCTTTCGGTCCTCGCCAGCAGTGTCTGGGAGTTATGAGTCGTGGACTCTTCTCTTTGTTGTGGTTGCTTCCATCTCCATGTTTACTCAGCAATCTGGAGACAAGCATGGGGTGCCCACATCTGCCCGGTCCTGAGCCAGGCACTGGGCATGCAGACAGGAGCGCCACTCTGCCTGCCCCCATCTGACGGACAATACAGATGAAAAACTGTTGGAAGAGTGTGATGAAAGAGAGACTCACCAGGCTGGGGAGTTGCCTCAGGCAAGTCTTTAAGGTTTTAGGATTTAGCAGAGGAAAGGGAAAAAGGCCTTGCAGAGAAAATGAGACCTAGGCATGGGGGTGTGGAGCAGCAGTAGGGCACGGGTAAGGTGGAGAGAAGAAGGATAAGGATGAGACGGGAACAGGAGAGCCCGCCCGACGAAGGAACTTACATGTCATGAGAAGATGGGTGCTTATTCCCAGAGACAGTAAGGAGCCCTTCAAGTATTTTTAAGTTGGACGTGTTAGAATCTAATTTCTTTCACAGTAATGTATACATGCTGCTGAAGTGACTAAAACATGTGTTCAGTGACTGAATGAATGACTCAACATACTTGTTTTTTCAGCCGTACCTAGACAATGCCCGTACAGGAAGGAGGGTGATAAATAACACAATAGCAGTTAGAGACTGCCAGTAATAATCCAGGCCTCAAGGTCATGGTTTTCTTTTATAAAATGATAGACTCCGTTTCTTGTATCACATTATGTGTCATTTGCTGTGATACTTTCATGGACACATGTTAGGCTTTTTGGCTCTTAATGTCTGGGATTCAGTCATTTAAAGGCAATGGTTTGTGAGCTGTTCTAGAAAGATTCTGCGGCAAGCGGTAGTTCCACAGACTAGACATCACATGTTGAGTATCAGCTGCACCAGGAAAGATGATGTGACGTTCCCCTCTGATGTGACTGTCAGGGAACTCACAGTCTATACGGTTGTATGGGGACCATCCAGCGCAGCCACACAAGGCTTGTCTGCAGCAGATCAAAGCACCAGGTAGAGTCACGTGACTGTCAAGTAGTATGCACCCCTCGCTATGAGAACTCAAAAGTGGAAGTCACCACAACGGGTCAAGGGATCTTAACAGAATAAAAGAATGTTCCCATTCTTCTGAATGTTGTTTTTGTTTTTGTTTTTATATTTTTATTATTTATTTATTTGTAGACAGTCTTGTTCTTTTGCCCAGGGTGGAGTGCTGTGGTCCAGTCATAACTCATTGCAGCCTCAACCTCCCTTCAAGGGATCCTCCCACCTCAGCCTCCTGAGTAGCTAGGACTGCAGTCATGGACCACCATGGCCGAGTAATTTTTTTTACTTTTAATGGAGAATCTCATTATGTTTCCCAGGCTGGTCTGGAAGTTTAAGCCTCAAGTAATCCTCCTGCCTTGGCCTCCCAAAGGGCTAGAATTATAGATGTGAGCTGCTGCACCCAGCTGTTTTATATTTGAAATGTTTTATATTTTATTTTTTATTGATATATAATAATTGCAGACATTGATGGGGTGCACATGGTATTTGATATTGCATAGAATGTGTAACAACCAAATATGGGTATTTTAGGATATTCACCACCTCAAACATTGTTATATTTGTGTGTGTGTGTGTGTGTGTGTGTGTGTGTGTGTGTGTGTATGTGGTGGGAACATTTCAAATCTTTTCTTCTAGCAATTTTGAAATATACAATAAATTATTATCAACTCTAGTTGTCCTACTGTGCTATTGAACACTAGAACTTACTCTTTCTGTCTAACTATATGTGTGCCCCATTTACCAATTTCTCTCCATTTTTCCACTTTTTAAGATTTTGCTTAAAATATGGAATATGGTATGCACTTGGATATGTTTTTCAAACTGTGGCATTTCCGCGGCATGTGAAAGAGGAGACTGAGAATTGCAGAGCTTCCTTCTGTGCATAGCAGACAATTTATGATCTCCCTCTGCTTCACAAAAGGAGCTGCTCTGCATAATGACTCCAAGTGTTTGATATTAATGAGAGTGCAGCACAGAGGGCATTGGAGTCTAACAGTGCAGAACCACGGTTCTTTTGTGAAAATTGTATAGCCCATTTGCTAATATGCAAAAGCATGGGAGCTTATATCTGGGCTCATAGTTTGACAGTCAAAAAATTGGAGTATTATGTTTTTCTAGATTTGTAACAACTGAAACTTTGTGTCATCTTAGCACTTTTACCTAATTCTGGAAGTGTAGGGTTTTTTGTTCGTTTTAATTTAGTTACTTAACATAAAAATTTTCTGTTTACTTGCAAAGTTTAAATTCATTGGATATTTATTGAGCATCTACTGTGCACGAAGCAATAATAACCTTGCAACATTAGTTATAGTCAGGTTACGTGGGACACCGAGGATGGTGGACAGTGATACATCAACATGTAATTGAGATTCCACCTGCTGAAGAGCTGATACAGTAACTGAGTTAAAAAGAAAATTGAGGATAATTGTGAATTTATTTGAGTTGTCCATTATGACATCCCCTAAAATCAATCTAAAAATTTACTGTTTCTATGTAAAATAGGAATGCATTATATGTCCTGTTGGATTCCATCTACAGGAGGTTTAGAAAAGTGTCAGGTTCCTCATTACAAGGTGATTTTGCTGTAAACCAAGATAAAGACAGAAAGACATTCAAATATAATGTCATAAAATTATAATTTCGAAACAATAAGCAATATAGAAAATGGGTTCATAGTTTCAACTTTTCATATATATAATCATAGCTACAATTTATCATTTGCTTATAAACTGTCACATGTTCTAGTAGGCACATTTAGACATAATACCTAATCTTTATGTCAATCTTTTCAGATAGATGTCAGTGTTTCTTTTTTTACAAAAAAAGCAAACAAATGCTTACATGGAAAGTAAGGAACCAAAGAGTGTTGAGACAGAATTTGCCCCCATATATGTCTGATTCTTTCCCATTCTCTATGTGTGAGGGGGTTGGGGGGGGGTTAAGAGATACTGATTTGTCCTCTGTGAGACATTATCTACTGAGGACTAAACTCTTCTAAATGAGTCTAAGTTGATATATTTGGTATTTTGGAAAAGTGGGGCTTTTTTTTCCATGGAAGAACTAAACCAAGTCTTATCCCACCCTGACAGTGATAAAGAGTTAGCTGTGTACCCAGCTGCTTGAGTGGGTCTATTATTGTCACAAAATACACGCTCCTGTTATGTAAAATCCATTACAAAGAATGTAGAAGTTACTCATGTAAGCAAGTATAAATTTACTTTTCCACCAGCAGAATTCTTTACAATTTATCATTGTAATCTATACTGTTGAGACCTAAAAAATTTTTCAAGGGGACTTCACCATGTTAAGAGTAGGAACCATACAAGGATGCTTTAAGACAACTCCTTAATCTGTGCCTATTTCAGTAATGGTTTTCATTATTGAGAATCCATGATGAAAAATTATATCAATTAAGCCACTGACTAACCCCGACCTAAATAAGTAGTACCCCTGATTAACTAGTGTCTCTTGCATTTCCTTTTTTTCAGAGAAAATAGATCGATAGGAGAGATTGGCTTTAAAATACAGTGTGAGGATACATCCCAATTTGGGAGGGAGTTAGTGCAGCTCCCGATGCCTCTGGCCCTGCTTGGAGCCATGGGCCTGGCCCTTTCTCAGTAGCAGCCATCAAGGACCTCATGAGGTGCTGACTTAGCCCCCGTTTGCACATTAGGAAAATAGAGTAAGGTCACATAATTAATGAGTGACAAAGACAAAATTCAGACTAACATCTGTGTAAACCTAATGTTTAACTATTGCATCATGTTGTCTGCTAGCCATGGCAGCCACCCATACTTGGGGAGCAA
Source organism: Loris lydekkerianus (assembly GCA_963574355.1). Classification (NCBI taxonomy): domain Eukaryota; kingdom Metazoa; phylum Chordata; class Mammalia; order Primates; family Lorisidae; genus Loris; species Loris lydekkerianus. Next base: position 15,673 of record CAUYPK010108926.1, read on the forward strand.
TCTCAGGCCCCAAAATTAGTTTTATTTGAAATATTTTATTTTGACTGGCAGAGTTTGGATTGTGCCTGGAAACCAGGAGGCATTAAAAGTATATAAAAGTGAAAGTTGTGTGGGAGGGAGTGAGGAGAGGAATGAGTGCTTGTGAGTGTATGGAGAGGAATGGGAGTTGGTGAGGCCTCTGGAGAGCTGAGTGGATGATGAGAGCTTGGTGGGGGGAGCACAGTGATGTTTCTTAAGAAGTGCGCGTGGAAACCTGGGATGGCATATGGAGTCGCAGAGAAAGAAGAACATTGGGCACCATTTCTGAGTGACTGTGAGAAAGGAAGATGACAGTGGCAGAGAATCTGGTGAAGGTACACGGCTCTGGGGACAAAGTGATGTCTGAACTATGGAGGCGGCACTGAGGTCTGGCTTTCTGATGGGCTGTCCAGCATGGTTCACCGAGGGCGGTTGGCAGGCTGCGGTGCCGGCCGGGAGTCATGGCAGAGAGCAAAAAAGATTTCCTTGAGTTCTGAGCATTCAGGTCCCACCTCCCTCCCCCAACCCACCACTATGTAACCTGGGGCACTTAATGTCATTCTGTAAAATTTTGATACTGAAATAAAAAGCCTGAAATGTGTATTACAGATTGGAAAGCTTGAGATTCCTCAATGGTCTTAAATCCTCATTCTTTGAGGAAAAATAAGTTTTACATACTTAGATCTTTTTGGAGCAAGGTGCGGTATTAAATGATTTAAATAGGTATCGTTTCTGTATTTTAAGCCTATCTCAAATAATTCTTTGAATGACTTTTTTTTCACTAGTAACAGCTGAAAGAAGAAAGGTTATAGCATAGGCTTTCAAGTATTCCACTCACCTGAAAGGTATCTTTTAACATAGATATCAAACTCCAGCCTTAAGATTATATCTTCATTACATTCCATTCAAATCTCTTAAAACAATCAACAGTTTCTAGTTTGCTATAATTCTTTCTGGGTTTTCCAACATTTCCTTGAGGGTAGAAGTTAAATGCTTACCAACGTGAGCTGCTGTGTTCTGCTCTCTACTAAAAATAGGGTACTATGCTCTTCGTAGAGCCACAGCTCTGCCATGCCTGGTAGTTCCACAGCTACCAAAAATAAGAGATTTTCTGAGCATTGTAAGTGGGATTTTTAGTTAATAATAACATTTATTGTAAATTCCATGCCAATGTTACATTAACTATCTCAGTTTGCACAGTGAAACCATGAGGGCTTTACATTTATAATCCCCACTTAAAAGTTTTAGACAGGTTAAGTTTCTTGCCCAAAGTCATATAGCTGGTAAATGATGGATTCAAGACTCCAACTCATATGGAAGAAGATTTGTTTCAGAGACTTGACCTTAAGCAGTTTGGGGGCTGGCAGAGCAGGCTGTCTAAGGCTGTCCTTGCCTTCACAGCAGATAGTGGAGGACAGCCTCTGAGAAGAGATCAAGGACAAGCTGAAAACCCCACCCAAGACACAGTAACTCAGGTCCATTTTCTTTGCCTCTGGCCTTGACGGGATCTTGCAGAAGCCAGAGTTCTTCCTTCAGCATCAGAAACAAACACAGCTGGCCCAGGAGTCAAGAAGCTGAAGAAGGGTCAGGAGAAGTGGATCAGTTGTCCCCCTGGCTGAGCCCCTGGACCATAGGTGAACAGCGGTGTGTGTGAGCTGCTGCCTCACCCCTGCCTTCCACATCTCACCCACCCTGACCAGACACACACAGAGAATGGGGGTATATAAAAGGCGGTTCAGACAACCAATGTGACACATTGCAGACTCTCCATGACAAGGAAGAGGACATTGACAGGCCATCTTAAAGTAAGGAGCAGATTAAATAAGGGCCATGTGAGCCTCTGTCATCTGATTCAATCACCACATTTTGGAGAAGAAAAAGAATATAGAAGTCGTGGGGCTCTTTCCCTCGTATCACAAATGTGAAAGCCCAGTCAGTACCTGAGAGGTGGAGCAGTTTCCCTGTGACCCGGCGTGGGGCCAGCTGGTGAGAGGGGAAGGTCCTCCACGGCATTGCACGTGGCTTCCAGATGTAGCTGTGGGGTTGTCAGTGGGTAATCCAGACTCGCTAGAGCTGGAGCAGTTTCCCTGTGACCAGGGTGAGGCCAGCTGGTGAGACGGGAAGGGCCTCCACAGCATTGCACGTGGCTGCCAGGTATAGAGGTGTGGGGTTATCGGTGGGTAATCCCGACTCGCTTTATTATTGACCTAGTGCACGTGCATGGACTCTTCCATCAAAGGGGAAAATAATATAATTCTTTTATTTTTCCTTATCACCAGCTTAAATATTCAAATTCCAAATAACTTTAAGTCTTGCCCATTTATCTCTTTCACTGCTCATATTTCTTAGAGTCAGTCTTCTTAGTTATAAATGGATTATTCTTCCTTCTCTTTGAAATATGTAGTTTCTTAGACCCAAGAGATAAATCTTTTCATATCTAAAATGTGAACTTCTTCTCCGAATACCTGGAGTCGCCTGATAACTCTATTTATGGAATTAAGTACTGTTGACGTCATTTCTAAGTGTCCTTGCCACATTTCTGCCTGATTTTCTTTCTTCTTGTAACCAACTCCATCTGAAATGTTCTTTCAAGTCTGTCGTATCTCTCTTTTCCCCTGCAAATCTGGCAAAGTTTCCTTTTACTGTCTCCAACCTCTGGCCTCCAGAAAAGATAAAGGGAGAAGTTACTTCTGATCCTCCCTCTCCACACATTCTCCCTTTTAAATTGCCTCCCTTTAGCTCTACAAAGCGTTGGTGATTCCAAATAGAGACTACAGCAGGTTGGACATGAGAAGGTCACTGGTCTTCTGCACGTTGAGCAAGGGAGCTAAGAGGTAGGATGGTGTAAAAACAAACAAACAAAAAACTTGGAAGAGAATTCATTCCTTCTGATTTCGTGACTCTGTCTTTTCCGGGGCACAGGTGGGAGACACGTGGGACAGTGCTGTGTGGGTGCTGCGTGTTCTTTTGCTCCCTGACTTTCCAAATGTGTGCGGTGTCAGAAGAGCCTCAGCTCAGAGACAGGGCCCCTTAGAGAAAATAAAGGGGACTCTCAGCACATCCCAAGCTCTGCTCCTTGAAGCCCCACTCTGGAGCCTGGCTTAGGAGAACAGCTGAAGGCTTCATGCAACTGGAGCTCTTTGCTTCTCGAATGCGTCCAGGGGAAAGGAAGCAGGACCTTTGGGCATGGCTTCATATCTGGGTGCCAAGCCACTGATTAGAACTCTCCAGAGGGCAGAGCTTTTGTTCACTGGGACATACACTGCCACTGAGAAACCACTGTTAACAAAAGTATATAGATGGCTGATTATGCTCCAGCATCCCTGGAGTAAATGCATCAGGGGCCGACCTGTCTTAGACTGTCTGGAATTCAAGGTGCAACTTGGCAGACGTGCCTGTGGTGCAGAGGAGGTGAAGATGCTGGGGCTGCTTCCCTGTCTGGGCTCCCTGACTGCCCTGTGCTTCATCTGTAGTCTGATGCTCTCTTGACCTCTTCTTCTGTGCTTCTGGAAGCTCCCACAGGCCTCTTACAGGTGGTGTGAACTCACCAGGGATACTGCTCAATGACTGAAGTGATGAAAGGTTGGCCTTCAAGGTCGTAGTGACAGTCATCACTCAAGAGACTAAAGGAAACTCACTAGAATAAAAGAACGCCCATGATGTTATTTGTAGGAATGGGTTCTTATAGAATTCATTTTTTATACCCATTTTTGTTTGGGTGATTTGCCTTAGCCTGGATTCTCCCCCCAAAAGGGAACTCATGACAAAGCCTTCCTTTGCCTGGTATTTTACTTCCTTAGATATTTTACTGTGTCAAATGATTCCAGGAACAGAATGGAAGGTTGGAGAGTGTGACACAGGAAGGCAAGTCAGGCCAACCCTGACCCCACCTAACCCATTGTGAGTCTGGTCACCCCACCAAGTTACACTGTTGGAGACCCTGTGAGTGACTCTGTCAAATGGGCCTCAAATGGGCCCACCAGAAAGACTTCCCATTCCTCAAGGTCACCCCTGCCCCCATGGCTCAAGTTCTTTGTTCTTGTAGGCTTGTCATGAGCCAGAGGCACCCCAGAAGCTGGCAGCAGATGAGACCAGGGCAGAAAGCGAGGGAGCCTGGGCAACAGATCAGGCGCTGTCGGGTCTCAGCTGTGGGGCTGGCTGCTACGGCAATGGCTATAGCACAGAGGTGGGCAGGAAGCTGCATGGTATGGCGACCGAGTGGAACGTGGCCGTCCCAGGTTTCCCTCCGCTGTGTTCTCCAGATGCTCCTAATGCTGAGCCCTTACTATCCCCCTTGCGTCACATGGCGCTGGTGCCATCGCTTGTGTCCTGCACCGTGCAAGGGCAGCACTGAGGCCTGGTTAATGGTCCAAATGCTTTTCGTAAGCCATCCATCCTTCGATTTGAAGTTTAGGTGGTGAGTGTGTGTGTACCTGAAAGGTGTCTGTTCACAAAATACGATTCTGGTCGCATCGTGTTAGTGGAGATAGTCTAGTTTCCTTGTAGCTTCAACTCTCATTCACGTCTTGTTACAAATACCAGATAATCATCAAATTAGCATTGTTTTATTAAAGGGACTACAGGAAAATTTAAGCAAAAAAAAATTCCTGAGTTCTGGAATTAACTATTGACATCTCTCTTTTCTGATTTATCAGTAGGTTTAATTTTTTTTATTGCCCCAACTAGGAAAATACAGTGGTTATATTCATGATTTTATATATATCAAAACAAATTTAAAGCTATACCACTTGGTTTAAATGTGTCCACAGTGAAGAAAAATGTTGGTTATTTTTCTTTCTTTTCTTGGTAGTTTTGAAGTAAATATATGTTAGCTTAGTATTTTTAAAAAAGAGTAGACCTAAAAACAAACAAAACAAACAAACAAACAAACAAAAACACACAAGAGTACATTGTTTTATTTTGCAATCATGAGACAATCACTCAGAGAGAAGCCAGGGAGGCTCCTGTGGGTGCTGTTTCATGTCCTTTTCTCCTCCTTTCTTTCTGAAGACCCCTCACATTGTGTCCATGGACAGGATGAGGCAGGGAACCATGAGGGACTGTGCTGTCAGTACCAAGGTAGCAAAGAGAGCTCTTCTCTATTAATAAAGAAATGATAATCAGTTTTTTAAAGGTACAATATTTATATCGGATCTAGTGCCAGTATTTTATTGTTTTAAAAAGAAAATGAGAATTCTAGGTGTAATTACACTTCTTATAACTTCACTCCAAGAAAATTAGGGGAGGGTAATGAGGAAATGTTATCAGCTTGTAATGTGGAGAAAAGTCCACCTGGAAGCAAAGAGACTGGTGGGGAAGTGGGCACAGGCAGAGTGGGGCGTTTGCAGGTGCACAGGTGGGCGCATTGCTCCGGGACTATGAAATCTGACATGCCACAGGGGATACAAAGTAAACAGCAAAGTGGAAATTATTTTTCTACAAGTTGGTAGTGACAGGGAGCAGGAAAGTGATGCTGAGACTGCTGCCTCTGACATACTACAACTCCTTTGAAATTTTGGACTTGAAGTGTTTATCATATAAGGCAGCTTGAGCTGTTGGGCAAAATACAGTTTTGCATTAAAATATGGAATCAAAACAAAGATTGATTCATCAGCCATGATGAGCCTTGTTTTGTTAAAGAAATTTAGACAAACTGATGCGAACTCGTATAATTTTTTATAGGGTAGATTTTCTATCTTTCCTCAGTGTAGGCTGCAGAAAAATACAGTTTTAATATTCAGTATTGAACCCCTTTCTAACCAAATGCTTTATTTGGTACACCTAGAAAATAAGTGTTATTCCACGAGACAAGCTAACTGTATGCTGTTCCAGCTCTTCTTATTTTGCTTGGGAGGCAACAGAAGAATTCTAGACTATAATACCATCTTTGATTGTTTCTAGAGACCAACTGAATTTCTGTGCATTGGAATAAATTTGAACTTTGTTTAATGCATATACAAACACATAGATTATTATGCTGTTCTTGAAGACACACCTAATTTAGAATAGTTCATATTTATGATTTAGGAAAAAAAGAATGAAGGGAGGGAGGACAGAAGGGAAGAAGGGTGGGCTCCTCCTTCCTGGAGCCCCGTCCCTTTTCTCCTGTGCCTAACTGTTGACTCCTTCTCAGTCTTCAGATTTCAGGGCTGGTTGCTCATCTGGGACCTCCACAGATAGAGGCAGACCTCGGAGACTGCAGCAACCTCTCCTCCCCAGAGGCGTCAGCATGTGAGAGCTGCAGTTTCAGGGCCTGATTACCCAGTACTGGCCTTCCCACTGGGGTGTAAACTCTGTTAGAGCTCAAGAAGGGACCCTAATTCCAGGAAGCCGGCAGGGGCCAGTCACACTGGCTGACACTGCATGTTGCGGCCTGTTCTAATGCTCTGTGTGGGTTCACTCGTGGGATTCTCATGGCAGCCCTATGTAGTGGGTGGTATTGTTCTCATATGTAGAGGAGGAAAGTGACACTCAGGAAATTCACCAGTCTAGGGTGACAGAATTGGTGGCACAGCCAACATTCCCACTGGGTGTCTGGCTTCACACCCTGTCTTTTCCAGTGTTGACCTAGATTGCCTCTGAGTAAGTATTTGTGGATGGGAGGAAAGGAGTGCTGCTCTTCAGCCTGAGCTCTGCTGATTTCTTGATGGTGGCTCACAATGAGTGGATATTGGGAAGCTCATTAGTGAAGAATGGCTTAGTGGCACCCACCACCCACACTGGTGGCACTTGCTTTTAATAATTTCATTGTCCTGGAACAAATATACATAGAAATGAAAATTATACCCGGGATGAAGCATAGCAGTATTTCTTGCATTTGATATAAAACATGCACGCCTGGAGATTCTCTTTGATTTAATAAGACAAAGAAAGGACAAAGATTATTTGGAATATTCAGATAAAATTAACAGGAATTCTTTGCTGTATAAACAGAACTGTGACTTTTTGTGATATTTAAACTTTTGGAAATCTGGGTTTTGTCAGGGCAAGTGAGCTCTGGCAGAGCACTGATTCCTCAGTGTGGGGCAGTTTCTCTGCCTAACAAATAAGGAAGGAGCCGGCTACAGTATCTGTGAGTCTGTCATAGGGGGTCGCCTTCCCACAGCAGCAAAGCTGTCCTTTTTGATGTTTAAATAGCCATTATTTTATAAATCAGTTTTTCTATGTTGTTTGCTTGAGTGAGCTTTTTTTTTATGTCTTTATTTGGAAGAATAAAAAATAGTTGGGTCCCTGTTGCCTTCCTCACTTTTTAGAAAATGTTCTGGTCCTTAACATTCTGAAGTCTGGGAATCACTAAGAAATTCATTATAGGAATGAAACTTTTTTCTAGAAAGTCCTTATATTACATATATTTTATGCAATTTTTTTTGTTTTTCCAAGCTTACATGTGTTCATTTCCCTATTAAAGAAAATGAGTTAGTGAGAAAATCATGGAAGGTAACGACAGGGCATGTAAGAAGGCCACGGGCACAGGCCAGGTTCTGCCACGGGTGCAGGCTGTCCTGGGGACAGAGGCTCACGCTGGAGGAGTGCTGCCTCAGGAAGCTGCTCCCCTGGCCTGCCTTCTGAAGGAACCAAGTGGATGTTAGTGCTTTTCTTTTTTTTATCTCTGCGTAAAGTCTCTTCAGCCTGTGTTAGACAATGGAAATGTAAAGGAAGGCTGTCTGGCAAAGACAACCAGCAACCGTTCCACAGCAAAGCATCCTTCTGCAGAGTGCGCCGTGTGGAATAAACCTTTGTAAGCTGGTGGCCAAGGGATCAGAGTTCCTAATTTATTAGGTTTTAAGGAATCTGATGGCAGCATCAGTTTGCACCGTCCTTTGGTCGTAAACATTTGTTCTCTTCCCAAAGCCCCCAAAGTTGATCACACTTTTGGACCTTTAGAATAGGCGATTGTGCATTTTTCTCCTTGAAATCTATTTTTATATGAGTATTAATGAGTTTATTTTGTGACAGGCCCATATAATGTATTGCATGTAGTGAGGTTTGTAAAATAACTTTTGAATATGCAGCCTTATAAATTATTCTTTCTTGTTGATGGAAATTCAAGTGAACAACCATTTGGAAAGGCAATTTGACAATACCTATCAAAAACCTAAATGCATACGTCCTCTGACTCAGAAAATTCATTTCTGATATTCTCACAGAAATATTTGAGCAAGTGTACAATGGCATATATTCATTCCAGCATTATTGTTAATAACCATGGGCGATTCTAAAGTCCCATGAATAAAGAACGCTTCTGTAAACTGTGATACAGGTACGGTGTGGGTATAACTTCTGTAGTTCTTTAATAGGAGAATTTTATGACTTATTATTATGTATAAAATGGAATTGTAGAACTTTTTGTATGATACCATTTTTGCTTAAAGGATAGATTAATACCATACATATCGATAATACATATATAAACACCTATATTAAAATAATGCAGCATTAAGAATCTGGGAATATGTACACCAAAGGTTAACAATGCTTACCCTGAGAAAAGAATTAGGTAGAAGATTGAAACTGCACCCACACCTTTCACCATTAACTAAGATAGACTCTCACTGGATAAAAGATTTAAACTTAAGACATGAAACTATAAAAATGCTTGAAGAAAGTGCAGGGAAAACTCTTGAAGGAATCGGCCTGGGTGAATATTTTATGAGGAGGACCCCCCCAGGCAATTGAAGCAGTACCAAAAATACACTAGTGGGACCTGATCAAACTACACAGCTACTGCACAGCCAACAACATAGTGAGTAAAGCAAGCAGACAGCCCTCAGAATGGGAGAGACTATTTGCAGGTTATACCTCCAATAAAGGTCTAATAACCAGAATTTATAGAGAACTCAAACGTATAAGCAAGAAAAGAACAAGTGATCCCATCACAGGCTGGGCAAGGAACTTGAAGAGAAACTTCTCTGAAGAAGACAGGCGCACGGCCTACTGCCATATGAAAAAATGCTCATCATCTTTAATCATCAGAGAAATGCAAATCAAAACTACTTTGAGATATCATGTAACTCCAGTAAGATTAGCTGGTATCACAAAATCCCAAGACCAGAGATGTTGGCGTAGATGTGGAGAAAAGGGAACACTTCTACACTGCTGATGAGAATGCAAATTAATACATTCCTTTTGGAAAGATGTTTGGAGAACACTTAGAGATCTAAAAATAGATCTGCCATTCAATCCTATAATTCCTCTACTAGGCATATACCCAGAAGACCAAAAATTACATCATAACAATGATATTTGTACCAGAATGTTTATTGCAGCCCAATTCATAATTGTTAAGTCATGGAAAAAGCCCAAGTGCCCATATATCCACAAATGGATTAATAAATTGTGGTATATGTACACCATGGAATATTATGCAGCCTTAAAGAAAGATGGAGACTTTACCTCTTTCATGTTTACCTGGATGGAGCTGGAACATATTCTTCTTAGTAAAGTATCTCAAGAATGGGGAAGAAAAAATATCCAATGTACGCAGCTCTACTATGAAACTAATTTATGGTTTTCACATGAAAGGTATAACCCAGTTATAACCCAAGAATAGGGGGAGGGGGGACAAGAACAGGAGGGAGGGGGAGGGAGAAGTAGGGAGGGTGATTGGTGGGATTACAACTGCGGTGCATCTTACAAGGGTACATGTGAAACTTAGTAATTGTAGAATGTAAATGTCTTAACACAATAACTAAGAAAATGCCAGGAAGGCTATGTTAACCAGTGTGATGAAAATGTGTCAAACGATCTATAAAACCAGTGTATGGTGCCCCATGATTGCATTCATGTGCACCACTATGATTTAATTAAAAAAAAAAAAAAAAGAAAGAAAACAGTATTTATTGTGCTATTTGTGATTTTTTAGGGGTAATATATGTAGGACAAATAAACAAGTGTTTGTAGCTCGAGGTAATGTCTGAGGTTTTATTTGGCCTTTTTTCTCAGTTTAAGAGAAGGTAGATATAGCAAAACTTATACGATGGATTGAATATATGTCCCCTCCAAAACTTATGTTGAAACTTAATCCTCGAAGTGGGAGACTTGAGAGGTAAGACCTTAAAGAGGTGATTGGGTTGACTGGATTAATTCCTTCATATTTAACAGGTTATCATGGTAGTAGGGCTGGTGACTTTGTGAGAAGGAGAAGAGAGACTTGAGTCACACACTCAACCCCTCACCCTGTGATGCCATGAGAGGCGTTGGGACTCTGCAGAAAGTCCCCACTGGCAAGAAGGCCCTCACCAGATACATCCCCTTGACTTCAGACTTCTCAGCTTCTAGCATTTTTAATAATAAACCCCTTTTCTTTGTAAATTCTCCATTCTCAATTATTCAATTATAACAACAGAAAATGAAATAAGACCTCCTCTATCTGGGCAGCCTTAGCAAGTCTGGAGAGCAAAAATAAATTTCAGAAACAGGTAGCCTGGTCCCCAAGTCATCTATCCATGTGGCCTTGATGTCTTTACCAATAGCAGCTCATAAGCTCATAACTGTTATTGGTAACTGTTTACCACAGCTCATAACTAGGGCCTCATGAGGCATTCTATACAGCAAATTGAAAAGGGGATAAAGAATTCCTGACCTTGGTTTATCATCAATCCTTTTGAATATGGATTGGCTACATGTGTTAGTGGAAGCTGAAAATCAACTCCTGTTCCACTTTAAGTTGATCAGGATGTCTCTGAAGGACTGTGGTAGAGGGTAGAGGAAAATTGTCCCTGCTCACAAAGCTTATGCCCCAAATACCTGGTGTTATCCTTGTGTAAATGGCCTGAGGTGAGAATGTGGGTGCATTTTTTGTTATTGGTGAATGGTTTGGCTGGTGTTCAGGAGCCAAGACGGATTAAGAATGGAGGTTATACAACCATCTTGTGGATGGGTAAATGAATGAATGAATTATTGAAAGAAATGGTGAGTAAAATACTATCTCCTTCACTTAATTTTTTACCTCATCTTTATTTTTGCCAACCCAAATAGATCAGGTTTCTGAAAATTTATCACCCTCATTTTTATATTCAAAGAATATATTTTGAGCCCTAAGGATGTGCCAGCTACCATTATGCATCATGTGATCCAAAAATTTGCTGTGTTTCTGCAAGAAGGAAAAACTCTCTTTTGCTTGATAGGTTTCTATTCCTCCAGGGACGAGTAGAAACTCCCTTCCCAGGCCCAAGTTGAATGTGAGAAGGAAGAAATTTATATGATACAGGGCCTGCCAGTATAAGGAAGTAATAGTGGTACTCAGAAACTAGGCTTTAGGTTTTAAGTTTGGATTTGTGTTGAAATACTCACTTGTCCATTTTCTTTTGAGCCATTCTTAACCTCATAAAGTGGAAAAATACTATCTACATCAAAAACTACTGTTACGGATAAGCTCATAGATGTGAAAGTTCTTCATAAATAAATAAATCTGTAAGTAATAAAAGTTATTATTTATATCCCCAAAGGCATTGACTTCCTTTCATATCTGACAAGGGCACATCTCCATTGGGAACATTAAGGGAAATTCACTAATTATTCTCTAATTGTATCTAAGCAGAAACTTGTGGCATCAGTCTCCTGGGTTTCCAGCTTGGCTGGTAAAGGGAGGGAGTCTTGTCATTGTGTTGAGGCTGGTGAAAAAAGCAATTGTGCCTCTTCCCTACTTTGGGGTTGAGCTCATAACTTTTCTCCCTGTCCCAGGTTTAAGACATTGGGAAAGAAAATGAAAACTTAATTCATACCATGGAGCTGACAGTATTTGAATTTATCACTCACTAAGCTAGGTAAGGGTATTGCTTGCAGTCTCCAATAAACAATGTGTGTATGAGAGAGAGAGAAATCTTGCAGATGAGTATTCTTGTGCCGAGTACTTTATACAAATTTCTTGTATTATGTCAAATAACTTCAGTGAACATAATTGTTGTGATTCCTTGGGGTTTGTATTTTCCTCCTAGGAAAATGTTTTCCTTTACAATTTTGCCAAATTATCTGTCCTGCATCCCAGCTGTGAGCGCATCCTCCCACCTTTGAAAAATAATAATCTTTATTTTCTATTAATATGTACAATTTCCTATTATGTCCTCTAAAATATGATATCATAAGCTTTCATAAACTCATTTTATAGACTATATAATAATATTTCCAATGGATGAGTACCAGAGTTGCCGTAACCTTTCCTTTATTGATGAGAATTACATAAAGACACTAGTCAGGGTCATATTTACTTTCGCCATGGACCCCTGAGAAATTCTCTTTATAGGCAACTGTGAGTCCAGTAACTGGTATCTTAGTCTCTCTATTCACTTCTGATTACCTGATTAAAGACTGAAGCAACACATCTATCCCATTACTGAATTCCAGTAATGCAATGAAATTAAGTAAATGAAATGAAAATGGGAATCAGAATGCCTATGTTGAAAGGTTATGGGAACAAGTCAATAGTATCTGAAAAGCACCTGGGGAAAATTAAGTGCTATATTAGATTTTATTAATAGTGCAATCATTTCTACAGTCCAGCCTTATAGCAGTCATCTCAGCCAAATTGGGATGATAGGAGATTTGTTCTCTGTGTCTGCAACCTCTGCTTTCATTCTTTTTTTTTTTTTCTATAAAAGGAAAGTTGCCTTTTGTCCTGTTTAATAAGTCACAAATGTTTTTGAACTTAATTTAAGAGAGATTTCAATTTTTTGTTGTTGTTGTTCTGCCTGAAATCTTCAACCCTCTTTCCTCCTCACTGTGTCTGAGGAAAGTTATTCCCTTGTTCTGCCATCCAAACTTGTGCCCCTTGGCCATTCCTTGTACATGAGAGTGTTGATCACATGGCTTTCTCTTCCAGAGCCATAAGCCTAATCTCTGGTTGGAAATTTAAAGTTCTTTTTTGCTTGCTGAAAGAATTTCAGATATCAGCAACCTATTGAGGGTGGTGTCTTGGGCAGGGGTATGGAAGGCTCATTGTAGTTCTGGAAATCACACTACACAGGTGTAGTTTTCCATGTCCTTGAAAAACAACACGAACCCAGATAATCTGAAGAATGTAGAAAAACTTAAAGAGAAGGTTCTACCATTCATTTTCCACAATCCGTGAAGATTCTGGGATCAGGTTTTGGTCTACTTTAAGGTGTTAGACTTTGTGCATAAAGCCTACATCCTCTAGGATTATGTAGCAAACTACTTTTCATCTGTATATGTGAGATCTAATGGTAAAGTGTTCATAAATATTCTAGAATTTGGCTTCAAAATACATGGAGCCAGTTATCTACTGTAGTCACTGAAAGATCATGTTACATGAATTTTCATCTATTTGATTAAGTTGGTTCCTAATAACACTCTTCCTTCACTCAGGTGCTGGGGGACAGAGAGGGGGTGACCAGGACTAGCAGCACACGGTTGCCTTTTGAATCCAGTTGAGAAAGTGATGGTGGAACTTCTGGACACAGTCTTCTTCAACTGCTTCTTTCCTTTTGCTCATTTTGGATAGTACATTACTAGGTAGGAATGAATGGAAGAAATCTTTGCCCTTTGCTCAAATGGGAGAGAATTTGGGGGGCATGGATTCTGTGCTTCCTTATAACATCTTTATACTAATAGCCTCCTTAGATTTGACTAGCTGGCCTAAAAAACGAGAGAGTTGGTCTTTATCACAGGTTAATGGGATAATCCACCTATTGGCTATATAGATTGGCCAAAGTAATACCATTAAACTGAACAGTAAAAATTATTTTAGCTGCTGGTGGGAAAACACAAGAATAAGAGAACCTTGGAAATTAATGAGGGGGGAAAAAAGAGCGGGACAATGGCCTCCTTATATTGATTATTCCATGAAGTCATTCCTTTTAATGTGTAAACATTACCCAGGATGTACAGTACACTGATCAACCTGATAATGTCTCATAATGAATTGGGTTTACTTCAGGGAATTTTTCCTAAGTTTGACATCCTGGTTCACTCTCCATCCTCAACCTCACCCTTTTCAATCAATAACATTTCCTTGGGTCTGTGACTTCAACATCTATTTTTTATTTACAGAATTATCTTAATTATTTGGTGTTTAAAAAAATAAAGTCACGTATACTATCTCATGTACTCTTTACTCAGATTTAACAATGCTCAACATGTGGTCACATTTGCTTCTGGCCTTTGAAATAAACAACCAGGATGTTACTGGGACAGATGAAGTTTCAGCCCACATATTCCTTTTTAAATTTTTCTTCTCTAGGTTTAAACCCTGTAACAAAAATTTTAATACCTTTTAAATACTTTTTATATATGTTTTTGGTACTTTACCACCTATACACACATAAATAGTGTATAATGTATTTCAGGATTTTAATTGGCATATCATAGTGTAAGCATAATTTTGCATTTTAACACAAATTAATTTTAAAGATGTACACATGTAGAGTTTACTACCTTTTTATGCAGAATAGAGTTATTTGAATAAATATCTATTTACCTATTTTTTTGACTATTGAGCAATTTCTTCCCTATTACATAAAAAGCTGCAAATCATAAGGTAGATATTTTTCTTATGTGGAATTATGAACATTTTTCTACAGCATATATGGAGAAAAATTACTGCATTAAGAGAATACAAATCTTCAACTTTATAAGAAATATTTTGCAGATAAAGAAATCTAAATAGTTCAAATAGGTAAGCAATTTAAACAGATGAAGCTTTTTATTTATTTTTATTCTTAATTGCACAGCATAATTGTACGTATTTATCAGGTACAATGTCATGTTTTGATTCATGTATAATAATCAAATCAGGATATTTTGCTTATCCATCACTATACATTTACCTTTTCTTTATGATGAGAACATTCAAAATTCTTCATTCTAGCTATTTTGAAGTGTACAATGCGATATTGTTAACCATGGTTACCCTCCTGTGCTATAGAACACCAGATAAAAGAAGATATACAAATGGCCAACAGGTATATTCGTCCTAATGGTAACTTTGTACCTATTGCTCCATCCCCCCTTATTTCACCCTCCCCCTTACCCTTCCCAGTCCTTAGTAACATTATTCTACTCTCTACTTCAATGAGATCAACTTCTTCAGATTCTACACCAGTGAAATCACACGGTTCTTGTTTTTTTGTGCTTGGCGTATTTCACTCAACATAATGTCCTCTGGATTGATCCATGTTGCCACAAATAACAGAGGATTTTATTCTTTTTGTGGCTGAATACTATTCTGTTGAATATATATACCACATTTTCTTTATGTTTCCTTTGATGGACACTTAGGTTGATTTCATATTTGGGCTACTGTGAATACTGCCACAATAAACATGGAAGTACAGATACACACATCTCTTTAACATACTGATTTCATTTCCTTTGGATGTGTATCTACTGATAGGATTGCCAGATAATATGTTAGCTCTATTTTTTTATTTTTTAAAGGAATATCCACACTGTTTTCCACAGTAACTATAATAATTTACATTTCCACCAGTAGTGTATAAAAATTTTCCTTTCTTCACATCTATGCCAGCATTTGTTATATTTTGATGTATTGATAATAGCTATTCTAATTAGTGTGAGGTTATATCTCATTGTGGTTTTGATTTGCAATTTCCCAATGATTAGTAATGCTTAGCATTTTTTATATACCTGTTGGCCATTTGTAATCTTCTTTTAACAAATGTCTTTTCGGGCCTTTTGCCCATTTTTAAATTGGATTTTTTTTTCTATTGAGTTGTCTGAGTTCTTTATATATACTGAATATTAGCCCCTTATCAGATGTACAGTTTGAAAATATTTTCTCTTATTCTGTAGGTTATCTCTTCATTCTGTTGATTATTTGCTTTGCTGTGCAAAAGCTTTTAGTTTGATCTATTCCTATTTTTTATTTTTGCTCTTGTTGCTTTGAGAGCTTAGCCAAAAAATTCTTACCCAGATAAATGTCATGAAGACTTTCTTCTATGTTTTTATAATAGTTTTTTTTTGTTTGTTTTGTTTTTTTTGTAGAGACAGAGTCTCACTTTACCGCCCTCGTTGGAGTGCCGTGACGTCACAGGACTCACAGCAGCCTCCAGCTCTTGGGCTTCCGCGATTCTCCTGCCTCAGCCTCCCGAGCAGCTGGGACTACAGGGTTTATAATAGTTTTATAAATGTTTTTATAATAGTTTATTTTGGTTTTTACATTTAAGTTTTGAACCATTTTGAGTTGATATTTTAATATAGTGAGAGAGAGTTCTAGCATTCTTCTGCATGTGAATATTCAATTTTCCCAGAACTATTCATTGAAGAGAGTGTCCTTTCAAATTTGAAAATTTAATAGCAATGTACATGAGTTTCCGTTCTTCAGATGTCTGCTAATGAGTAATGTTTTGCATATATTCTTTAAATTTTATCAGTGTTATTTCATTGTTGCTTTAATTTTCATTTACCTTACTCACTTAGAAAGTGAACTCTCCTTTAACATGTTTATTGGCTATTTGGACTACATAAATTTCTAGTGCATATTGTTTGCTATATCTTGGTTGAGCTTGTAATCTCTTTCTTATTGAGCATTTTGTCTCTTTGATCAATTTATAAAAATCATGTACATGTTCTGAAGACTGATATTTTGTTGGTGTTGGCCAGTATGTGGCTTTGTTGGCGGTTGTGGTAAACAAAAAAATATATTATTTTAATGCAATCAAACTCATCAGAAGATTTACTTATGTTGTACGTTTGGGGGCCTTGACTAAGAAATATGCTCTACCCTGAGGTCATAAAGGTAAGCTATAAAATTTTCAAATGGTGCAAGGAAGAGATGCAGTGTTATTTTTCTCCATAGATGGCCAACTGTCTCAGCATCACTGATGCTACATAACTGATTTATAATGCTACCTCTGTCAATTTCCTAGTCCTTATTATACAAACATGTCCACTTCCATGTTCTCTATCTTCCTCCATTGTTTAATTGGTTTATCTCTGCAAAAATATATCAGCTGTTGTAATCCCTATAGCTTTGTAACAAGCTTTGATACGTTATAATGAATCCCTATTTTCCTTATAAAAACTATGTAGATATTTCGGTAAATATTGATTTGTGTCAAAAAATAAATCACAGGCTATTTTAATGGTGCTTAAAAGATAAGAATTGCTCTTTAAAAATTACTTTTAGCTTTTATATTGTATTTCTTTGAATATGATACCATGGGGTGCCAAGATCATCAGGGTTAGACCTGGTTCTCGAACTAGGGCCAGTATAAGTTTCTGAATGAAGCTGGTATCATGAATTTAAGTAGATTTGATATTTTATTGATCAAAAATTTTATATAGAGCATGCATTAATTAGCTAAGGTAGATTCTGTGTTTATAACCAATGAACAAATTTATTTATTTTATTTATGTATTTATTTTATTAAATCATAGCTGTGCACATCGATATGATCATGGGGCATCATACACTATTTTCATAAACCGTTTGACACATTTTCATCATACCGGTCTACATAGCCTTCCTGGAGTTTTTTTAGTTGTTGTGCCAAGACATTTACATTCTACATTTACTAAGTTTCACATATACCCTTGCAAGATGTACTGCAGGTGTGATCCCACCAGTCCCTCTCCCTCTCCCCACCTCATCCCTCCCTTCCTTCCCTCTCCCCCTTCTCCCCATTCTCAGGTTGCAACTGGGTTACAGCTTTCATGTGAAAGCCCTAAATTATTTTCATAGTAGGGATGAGTACATTGGGTACATTTTCTTCCATACTTTACTAAGAAGAATATTTTCCAGTTCCATCCATGTAAACATAAAAGAGGTAAAGTCTCCATCTTTCTTTAAGGCTGCATAATATTCCATGGTGTGTTAGCATTGTAGAGCTAGAAAAATATTTTTCTTTAGCTATATTTTAAAGTATTTTTATGTGTGAAACAATCAATTTATATTTTCTCATTCATATCTCATCACATTCTATCCCAATTTTACAGATTAAAAGCTGAGATGCAAAGAAATCTAGTGCACAGAGCTACCTTTGGAGTCAGATTTGACTATCTTCAAAACCTATGTCCTCACTTCTATCACTGTCTCAAATATAATCTATTTCAACTCCTTCACGTAAAGATGAAGCAACTAAAACCTACAAAGGAAAGAGACTTTGTTATGGCAACACAATGTTTTATTTATTCAACCAATTTTTAAGAACTAATATGTACCAAGCCTAAAAGAAAAATACCAAGACTAAAGATATTAATAAATCGCTGTCCTTACAGCCTGCCTTTAATGAAGTCATACTCTATTAGACTGAAATTCCATGAGGATATACATCATAGAAGAGGCTTTAAAAATATTTTTTTGAATGACTGAATTAATAATCTGAGTTTCTCTTGTCATGGTTGAGTCTAAATCAATATCTCCTGATTCCTGGGAGAACCAGATGAACCCTGGAGTTCCCTCCTACTTACAAAATTCTGTGGTCCTACACTATCTATTTGACACATGTTCATTACTTATTTACATAATTTAGAACACTAATATGCTCCATTATGTTCTTTGGTAGCCTCCTATAAGCACATGGAGGGCTAGGAGTTTCATACAACCTTCTGTGATTGAGAATCATGTTCTCACATAAATACCATCTTCTCCTTTTTTAGTGATATGTCTACCCAGATATAAAATCTCTAAAGAATATCTGAGATGGTAAATTCAATAAATATTTATCAAGCACAAGCACCAGATATTAAAGAAATTACTAACAATATCATCTAGAACTTACAGTGTAGAAGGTGCTATACCCCCAGGGAGATTTCAATGTCAAGAAGGAAGCAGAAAAATAACCAATGATAATACAGCAAAGTATAGTGGCAAAAATGGAACTTTCTAGTCAGTTACATCTATATTTCCATGGAGGTATCTTCACCACTTCCTAATTATGGGACTTTAGGCAAATGACTTTTGAGACTTAGTTTCCTCATTTATCTATTATAGTTAATAAAATCTCTTAAGATTGGAGTAAGGGTTAAGTTAAATGATACACATTTATAAAATACAACTATAACTTAGTAATTATTAGACCTCTTCCCAGCATGACACTACAATAGCATCTAAAAAAGGTATACGGGTTTTTCTCCCCCATTGGTAACACAGTTCATTTATCACACAAAATTATATACCTATCAGCTCTTAGAGGTCATTTTGACCTATCTATAATCTTTTGAAATTCTTTATTTTCTCAAGACCCAGGTTTCAAGCTATGAACTACAACTAATTACTACACTGCCTGCATACTATATCCATTTCTACATGGTAAAGCCAGACTTATTAAAGTGGAGAGAGGCCTAATATTCACCTGTTAAACTTATTAATGAGTAGATAATTAACTATTTCTAAATTCATCTCCTTCTTCAGAAGTTAAGCAAAAGCTCTGTAATCAGAATTCTTGAGTTCAAATCCTGACTCAACCACTTTCCAATAGTGTGATATTGAACAAATTACTTGACTTTTGTGTCTCCATTTCTTCGTGTATGAAATGGAGATTATAACAATACCAACCTCATCGGCTATCATGAGAATTAAATGAGATAATCCAAGAAAATTATCATGCTCAAAAGATGTTAGCTATTGGTATTATCATTCTCCCTGTCCGTTTTAATCTTGACTCATTATAAAAGGCTCCCTGGATCTCTCTCTCTCCATCCCGCCTTTCCTGGCTCTCTTTTACTTATTATAGTTAAAAAATGTGATCAAATAAAGGGAAACCAATTAAATATTCACAATTTTACTAATCAGTATTAAGAAAATACTGATTAATAAGATACTACAATTTTTTTTAATTTCAACAATTAAAAGTAACATAACCTCATTTATGAAATGAAATCATTTTTACTGACAATATCTTTTAAAAGATTTTCTAAACATTTTCAATCTTGCACATCATTCACATTAATAAATACAATTACAAGTATTTTAATAGTTTTATTGGATTTCATCACAATGCCAAGTGTCCTTCCCATCCCCCTACAGGCATATAAGAGCTGATCTACCATCATGTCTAGTTATGACATACAACACAAAAATGAAAGCAGAAAAAATTGACATGATACCTACTAAATGGAATGTCCTATTTCCAAATTTCATTTCAGTAAAAATATATATAATTCAAAGATATCTATGCATATGAGTACCTACCATGAAGTGTTTAAAGGATTAATTGAAACATTTGTAAAATGTTAGCACCATGTTGGCATATAAAAAATCCATTAAATGATTTTGTTGCTGTTGTTTTAAAGTTATACAACTATGTCCACTGTCACATAAAAGCAAATACTATTTGAAACCTTAAAAAGGAAAAAGGGCTTAAAGCAAATAAACAACTGTGAACACAAACCAAAGATACATTAGGTTTTACACTCTCTATTTATAAACTTAGTCTGGTATGGTTACCCTTAGGACCATATCAGCAAATCTTCATTGCTTTCTTATTAAATAATTAGATCGACATTTAGTAAACAACTAATACTTGGAGGCATTGGAATATAAAAATTAATATAACCTCAATCTTCTTCCCTTTAACATTTTTGTACTCAATATAAGCCAATATGTATCAACATATGAAGGGCTATGAGAGCACAGAGAAAAGTAAAAATGTTTAATAAGTACTCACAGAATACCCAATGTATTCAGTACATTTTTTTATTTTGTATTTTTATTTAATATTAATATGAGGGTACAAAAAGGTTACATTTTTTGCATTTGTTAGGTAAGGTCCCTATTGTGCTTGTGTCCCATGCCCAGTGTTCAGTAAATATTTATTAAAAGAACAAATAAATTGATCTTTTCTATTTTCCACACTAATTAGACTATAGTCTAATAAGGCATGCATGAGCCTTAATGAAGTTTCATTATATTTAATCACAGTATAGACCATAGGATGACTCAACCTCTTCTCAGTTATGTAACTTTGAGAAAATTAATAAATATCTCTACTCTTTATTATCATCACCTGTAATGGGAGTTTCATCAACACACTTTATGTCACAATGAAGCATCCTAAGGAAACAGGGTCCTAGAATTTCCAAGGTAGATGAAGAGAACACTATTCACTTGCATTTCTTACAACAAAACCAATAAAGTAGCAAAACTTCACATGTTGGCGGGTGGAACTCTCTGTATAAATGCAATTTGTTTATTCTTTTTTTTTTTTTTTTTTTTTTATTAAATCATAGCTGTGTACATTGATGCAATTTGTTTATTCTTAATGAAAGCTCAAGTTTCCAGGGTGGTCTACAGGAGGTTTTGTTGATCTTCTCTTAGTATCACATCCCCACTAATAGTTTCTGAGATGTCTAATGTGCCCTCTCTCCACCCTCCAGGACCTCATTGATAGCTAGAGTAGATGAAGAAAACCAGCTACTGTATTTCAACAAAAAGAACCTAGAGATACTGTTTTATACTTAAAAAAAAATAAAATTGTTGCTGCCGACTTATCCCTAACTATCTCAGAATACTGTGGTCTGCACTATTAAAGCAAAAGACTTTTCACTTTTGATTTGGAACAACAAAAAAAACCCTTCATTGTGTGGTTAGTGATTTGAGAAATGACGTTTGCTCATTTATAACCACCATCCAATGATTTTTATAGCTAAAAGTTTAATTTTCTCCTCACATGTTTTGAATGTACAGCTAAACACTAGAAAAGGAAAAATGAAATTCATACTTAATTTATAGCTTTTTGTCCAAGCTCACCAGCATTTGAAACCTGTAAACTTTTGCCATATTCAGTATGGTGACATTTATCTTTTAAAACCCAGTGTGCAGAGCTAATTGTAATATGTGTGTAGAATTCAGAGTGGAATTTTCTCAATAATGAATTTGTCTGTAGCTGGAATCACATGCAACCATTCAAACCAATAGGTTCCCAGGTCCCATGCCCCTAGGGCTACAGAGATGAAAAAGCCTAGTCCCTGCCAGCAAGGATGAAACAGCAGCAGAGGAATTGGATATGGGTGATGATAATTACAACATAACATAGTAAATAAAAACACATAAGAAAGCATAGAACCTACCAGAAAAAAAAAAAAAAAATAGAAAAACACAGCTATGAGAATTTGAAAAACCTTCCTAGAGAAAGCAAATCCTCAGCTGTCTTTTATGTTTCTTTCCCTAAGTTATTCTATTTATCTAAGTGATGTTTGAAGAATGAATAATTTTACAGGAAAATAGTAGGAACCAGACACAGCAAATCAGGGAGCAGGAATAATTTGAACAGTGCATTGAATTGTAAACATCATAGTATGCTTTGGTAAATTTAAGCAGGTGAATAATGACACATTAATGTCTGGATCAATGAGATGGGTGGCTAGAGAAGTATATAAAAGCACAATGATAAAGGATTTTCTATAACCTAAGATGCACTTGTATTCTATCAAGGGTGATAACTTTTTAGAAAGTTTATTTATTCACTCAAGACTAGAGGCACCAGAGCAGGATGAGGCTACTTTAATAATTTTAGGAAAAGATGAAACTCAAACCTAACAGTAATTTTTCCAATAAATAAATAAATATTTTTTGAACATCTATATGTGATAGTTCATTGTGTTATAGGTGGCAGATATACAGAGGAGACCACGACAGAATCTCTACCCACAAACAACTTCCTTTCCAGTGGAAACTAATATATAGTAAAAATTAATAGAATAATTAATTAGAATAATTTTATGTTCTAATAATAGCTATACAAAAAAAACAACAGGAAGAGTAAGCTGAAAGGAGTATTTTTAGGTTTCACTAGAGTGGTCATGGAAGTCTTTTCTGAGGTGATGACATTTAAGTGGACAGCTAAATGTTAAAGAGGTAGCCACATGAAGGTCTTGGGGAAAAATATTTCAAGTAGAAGGATTAGAAAGTACCAACACTTTGAAAAAGCAATGAGGGTGGCATGCTAAGAGACAAACAGAAGTCCAGTATAGAGAAATAAAAATATATGAGGAGTTTAATGAAGGAAATGGGTACAAGCAAGGCCACATCAGGCAAAGCCCTGTAGAGTTTGGTACAGGGATCTAGACTCTACAGGGCTCTAGATTGAACTCTGGCTGTACTGGGAATCCACTGAACCATGTTAGGCTGGGAGCATAATGCTTTAAATTTTGAATATTACTATGAATTTTGTATAAAGAATGGTCTGAAAGAAGGCAATAGTTAGAAAGCTTATGCCGCAGTAGATGCTACAGATAGTAATGGCTTCCAGTAGAGGATCTACAACATGCCAACGTAAGAGAAAAACTCAATTCTATTCAAGTTAGGGGAAAGGGGACTGAGCAAGTGGGGAGAGGAGACGAGCCGGGGGGGATTAGTGTGCTCCCACTTAATGGACACAATGGCATATCTCTCTGTTGTAGGACACAACTACAAGAGGAATTCTACCTAACAAATGCAAACAGTGTAACCCAGTTGTTTGTACCCTTACATTAATCTGACATTTTATAAAAGAGGTAATGATGGCTTAAACCACTACCGAGGCAATGGAAGTGAGGAAAAATGGTCTGATTCAGAATATATTTGAACCAAATTTCTGATAGACTAAAAGTGTGGTGTGAGAACAAGGGAGAAAGGAGGAAGGCTGATCAGAGAGGAAGCACTTCACTGAGATGAAGAAAGCTTAGGGCAGGGAATACTTGGAAAGCAATCAAAAGTTCCTTTTGAACCATGTTAAAGTGAAGATTAGCTTCCCAATGTAAATGCCTTAGAGGCAGTATAGAGAAAAAAGGACAAATCTGAGAAATATTTACGAAGAAAAATCTGTCTTCTAGGACTGATTGTAGGCAGTAGAATAGAGAGAAGAGTCAAAGACATCATTCCCCCATATTTCACCTTTTGTTCTTGGATTTTTCACTCAAACAACATACTTTGTTGTGTTTCTGGCAATTGGACAGTAAGGGTCATATGTTAAAATTTTCTAACTACATCTACACAAACACATTCATTGAATCTCATTAAGGAACCACAGTGAGAATACACCACCCAATATCACTAATTGATGAGAGGGATAGGGGGAAAAAGTAGTTCTGCAACTTCCTTAATTACTAAGTCAGACACTTAAATCCTTACATTGACTTCTCACTCAACTTTCTCATCTTGCTAAAAGCAGAAATGGTATTATCATAAAGCTTTTTAATGAAGCATGGGTTTTGCTAATGCTAACTATAATACTAGGGTTCTACAAGAAAAAACAGGAAAAGAAAGTGAAAGGCACATTGGAACAATTCCAGTCAATATTTCCTTTTACTCCTATAACATTAGACTTCTCTTCAGCTTGTCTTTGGCGGTAAATTGCAATTATGCTATCACTTGGCTAACACAAAGACATGAATAACACATTACTGTTTCAGTTCTGAGGATTTATTTATGAACTTACCAATTATTTTCTAGAAAGAAAATTGGACTCTAAAGAGAAAGGCTATGTGGACCCCTTATTTGGAATCTTGGCTGCTAATCATAATAATTTCTTTTCTTCCTTAGCACTTTATGGGTTACATAGCATTTTCACTCATTTTAACTCATTTATCTCCAGAGCAATGGAGGTTTTATGATATTCACAAATAAGAAAATGGAAAATCAGAAAATGAAGAAGGATATTGGGTACAAGGATGTAAGAAAGGGTTAAAAGGAAAAGTGGATTTTCCAAAGAGACCCAAGGGAAGTGAAACAAACTTTTCATGACATTCACACAGGTAAATGCTATGTAGTACATGATGTATCTAAAGTCTCAGAGCTATGATATGTAGAGCATCATTTAAATCCAGGAGGTCAACCCTGAAGTCCTTAGTCTTTCTAATTCACCACAGTACTCCAATTGTGCTACACAGGGAGATCCTAAGTATAAGGATCTCCATGCCAAAGAGAAATTTCTCCGCAGGATAAGCAATTCTCAGGGCAGAGACTAGGGTTCTCAGGTAAAGCCTTGTAAACTCATATAAATTTTACTAGTGCATACAAACATTTTTTATAATTCCAGCATCCACCTTAGAGACAAAATGATTGAAACCAACCATCTTTTTAGCACACTGGACAAATTCTCACTTTCCATTGCAAATAGATGAAGGCTCAATTAATAGTGTCTTTTTAAGATACTCCAGAACCCAAGTGTTATTAATAACAATAATATTTTAATGACATTTTCCAAAACCAAATCTAACCTTGTGCATGCATAACAATATCTATTGTTTTTAGCAAAGGTGGGTTTTGCTTTAGATTGTGTGATACTGTCATATAAGAAATATATGCTTGGTCTTCATCCCCAGCTTCTGGCACAGAGCTCTTAAAATTCATTCTGGAATTTCTTAAGTGATACGGATGTTAGAAGCATCTTTTCCTTTTAATATTTGGTTTTTGACCCAAATTCTTGACCCAGAGCTCCTAAATCACTTAGAATTTCCTGGATAAGATGAACATCTTTTGTTCTAATAAAGTAACTCTTGATGGGCTCCTGGATAGCTTCAGGATAAAGGCCATTCACCAGAAAAACCAATCTGGTCACCAGAAAGACCATGATAAAAGACTGGAACTTTCAGCTCCACCCCTCATGCTCTGAGGAGGACAAAGAGCTAGAGATTGAGTTAATAATAATGCTTATATGATGAAGCCTCTATAAAAATCCCTGAAGTACAGGGTTCTGAGACCTTCTGGTTTGGTAACCATTTCCATGTGGTTAGAGGATAACACACCCCAATTCCATAGGGACAGAAGTTTCTGTGCTCAGGAGCCTACTAGATTTAGGCTAGAATTATGTACCTGTTCATCTGACTGTTCAACTGTATCCTCTGTCACCTCCTTTATAATAAACCAGTTAACAAAATGTTTCCCCAAGTTCTATGAATGATCACAGAAAATTATCAAACCTGAGGGGGGGGGGGGACTTATGGGAATCTGTAACCAGTCCAGACAGAAGTATGGGTAATGTGGGGACCCCACTTGTGATTGGCTTCTGAAATGGAGGTTACTTTTATGGTTACGAGTCCTTAATCTGTAAAATCTTCATCAACTCCAGGTAGTTAGTATCATAATTGAATTACTATAAGACACACAATTAATGTCCCGAGAAATAAAAAATTTGTCTTTGGTGTGGAAAAAAAACCATACATTTGGTTTCAGAAGTCTTGAGACTATAGAAAAACAGTAAGTTTTTTTTTTATTTTTAGAGATTGTAGGACACTGGAGTTCCACCTAGTAAATGTCTTCTGCCAGGACCTACCTATCACCTCTAGAGTAAAATAAGCAACTCCAAGTTCTTTTTTTTTTTTTTTTTTTTTTTTTTTTTTTTTTTTTTT
>CAUYPK010108927.1:0-14059 GCA_963574355.1 Loris lydekkerianus
TTAGGCCCATGGTACTACTTTTTATGAAACCACCTATGAATTAGTAATAGTAGCATTTAATGAACATTTCCTATACACAAAGTCTTATGCTAATTGTTTCACTCTTTTTCAGTTTAATAAACCTTTATAAGAATCCTGCAAAAAAAAAAAAATAAAATAAAATAAAATAAAATGAGAGATTTAAGCACTAATTTATTGTTTTGTTTTTTTTTAAGAGTGATTAGTTTTTAAATAGTTTGTATACACTGTAATATTTTAAAGAGTGTGGACTTTAGAGTTAGATTTTTTGGTCTCAATGTCTCTGCCTCTCACTGCTTCTCCTGGGAAGCTGTGACTATTAACAGTTTCTTGATGAGCTTCCCATACATATTTCAGAAACAATCCTTTGTGAATTCAATCAGAAAAGCACGTTTACCTTACCTTAACCAGCATTATGCTCTTTTTATGTTTCACTATGTTTTTGACATATGTATTACTCTTAAATTGATAAAATGTGATTGTCTTATGTCTCATGAAATTCTGTCCATTGCTTCTTTTTTCTTTTTTTTTGCTCCTATGTCATATTCAACTCTTCCAAAGTTTCAAAGTAAATAGGTTTCCAGCAGTTCATGTTTGTTCTTTCATGTTTATAAGATCAATTTGTGTTATGCTGTCTTTTTAAAAAAATTTTTATTTTTCTTGAATTTTGTATTTGAATGTTTTAGTTTGAAGTTTTTTAAATTTTAATTTAATTTTACTTTATTTATTTATTATTTATTTTTGAGACAGAGTCTCACTTTGTCACCCTGGGTAGAATGCCATGGCGTCATAGCTCAGAGCAACCTTAAACTCTTGAGCTTAAGTGATCCTCCTGCCTCAGCCTCCCAAGTAGCTGGTACTACAGGTGCCCACCACAACGCCCAGGTACTTTTTAGAGATGAGGTCTTGATCTAGCTCAGGCTGGTCTTGAACCCGTGAGCTCAGCCTCGGCCTCCCAGAGTGCTGGGATTACAGGCATGAGCCATCATGCCTGGCCTGTGTATTGCTGTCATACTTACTGTATCTTATACGTTGGTATAGAGGAATAAATCCGTTTTCTCAAGATCAGTGTCTCCCGCATGCTATTTAAGCTTGTAGTGGCACACTCACATCTACCAAAGGACAGTTTTGGCCCTTCACTGAAAAATACTTGCCCAGTCTGTGCCACTGATTTCTGGCCTAGTTTCTTTTTTCAGAAGCACAATCTCTGCTTAGGGTCCCAGCAGCCTGCCTCCCTCTCGTAGGACTTCTCCTTTGAAGGATTGGTCCTTTAGATCACATACCTGCCACTGTGCCCTACCTCATATCTGACCTTTCAGTAAGAATGTTTGTGTGGAATAGGCAGTACACAGAGGCTGGTAGAGAGTCATGGTTAATACAACTGATTACCTTCTGGGGACCACTCCTGTGAAATAAATGATAAGTCCCTGTGGACCACACCCCAACTTACCTAGGTCTGCTCCATTTTCACCCACCCCACTCAGGCCCCCCATGTCTGTTGGAGCAGGCTGTATCCACACAGTGCATTTTGAATACTTGGCAAAAGTTTCAATTCATGAATGGAATATACTGGGACCCTACCATATTTCAGTGGTTGTTAATGCATCATCCGCCTACTGAACAGGTTATGATGTGCTTTGTGTTGTGATGGAACTGC
The DNA here is from genome assembly GCA_963574355.1 of Loris lydekkerianus. Classification (NCBI taxonomy): domain Eukaryota; kingdom Metazoa; phylum Chordata; class Mammalia; order Primates; family Lorisidae; genus Loris; species Loris lydekkerianus. The sequence goes on from CAUYPK010108927.1 coordinate 1,676, forward strand.
TTCGCTACACATCAGAGGTCATTTGAGAGGTCAGGAGAGCTCCAAAAAACGTAAGCAGATGGGACCTGACAACGTGTAATGATGCCAGAGATTGCAAAAGCGAATACGACCCCAGTAAGCTGGCTTTGAAAATTACAGGGCTCCAGGTCACACCATCACACCAGGGAGATTCTGGACCAGTAGGACTAGAATAGAACCTAAAGAGCTCATACTATTAAAAACTCTTTAGGCAATATATATATATATATAAATAAAATCTCTTTAGGCAACACAGTTGTGCACCTGGTGGGGAAATACAGTGCATGAGGCCCGTGATGAACCTCCTGTCACTGGTGATGATCAGGATGACGAGATAGGTATGGGAAAGATCTTTTCTGAAAGAAACCAAAATAAAGTTGTCTGGGGGAAAAACATGACTTTGTTAATGCTCTGTATAAAAGAGAAAATAAAATAGCAACTCCTCTCCCTCCATCTCGTCACCTTCTCTATCACCTGATCAAGAGAACCACGTCTAAGTAGAAAATACTGTTTAATATTTGTTAATTTATTTTCTATGTTGTATATCATGGCACATCTGATAGAGTGAAGCAGGTAACACAAAGGGGAGAATTACACATTCTTCAGTCATGATAGTTTTATATACAACAACTTCACATGTTGTTTGTTTGTTTGTTTGTTTGTTTTTTTTGCAGTTTTTAGCCAGGGCTGGGTTTGAACCCACCATCTCCGGCATATGGGGCCAGCACCCTACTCCTTTGAGCCACAGGCGCCGCCTCGTTGTATTTTTTTCATAAAGTGATTTGGATGCTTTTTGGTGTATGAGGAACAGGATTTGGACATTAATTGTCTGGTACACTTTTCATAACCATCTGTATGGAAATGTCAAAAAAGGAACTTGGCTAATTTTAGAAAAACTGTGAAGTATTTTTGGAATACTGTCATCATAGAGTTTTGACAAACAGAAAAATTAAATAGAATCACCATCCATCTCTCAGTCTTAAAATGAGGTCCTGTTTGAGGTTTCTTAGCTTGTGAATTTTCTGTTTGTTACTTTTAGTCACATTAGAGATATTCATTTCACTTGTCACTCCTATCCTGTTTTTAGGGATCGTTTATTCTCTTTTCTGTTTATAAATGTTTATGAACATTTTTGGAGACGTTATAAGAGTTTTTCTCTTGTATACTCATAAAATACCTTCTATCAATTGTTCACTGTATCCTCCATAAGAGTTAAGACACTTAAGACAGTATATTTTTTTAAAAATGTGCTCTTTCATCAACTTGCAGAGTGATCAGGGAAGATTCATGAAAGAGGTGGATTTAAAGCTGGGCTTGAAATGTGGATGAGAATTTGCCAGATAGAAAATAGAAAATAATGAACGCCAGGCAAGTTCATATGAGCGACCCAGCTGGGCACAGTTGGGCAAAGGGTTAAAATGTGCAGGAATATTAAAGATAAAAATGAGTTAAGAAACAGAAAATCTGGTTAAAGAACCAGAAAAGAGTGGGGATTCTTAGATCATAAAGGCTTAAAATACCAGGGATGAGATTCATGTTAGATTTGGCTTATTAGGACCATAATAAGCCTGAAGCTTGAGGATGTGACCGAGATGTGGTTTCTGTATTATTATTTCTTCACTCTGTGTCTTCAGAATTTTGCTTCCTTCCTAGCAAATTATGTCTTTTGCTGCCAAGTTATGATATGACAGCATTTTTAAAGTAAATTCCATAGAAGAGAAAAAAAACTCTTTCCAGGAGCTCCAGCAAATAGCTTTGCTGGTTATCCTGACCAATTACTCTGGATAAAGACGATGATGGGTATTAAATCCTTTCTGCCACTCAGTTCCATTCTTAGAGATGGCATTGTATCACAACTCTCTCAACTGCTGAAAATAGGAATGAAGTGAATTTATCAAGGGAAAATTAGGGCACTGTTGGTGGAAGAAGGGGAGATAAATGGTGAAGAGCAGTTACCCCATATCCTGCATGGGTAGATTTGTTGGCCCAGATGTGTAATGCAGGTTGGTTTTCGATGGAAATGTGGCCTGATGCAACGAGTAATAGAAAGAGGGTAACAGGCTAATAGCCAGTATAATGCTAGATGGTTTGGCAAAGGTGCGTGAGTATCTTATACCAATAAGGGTAAAGGTGCATGAGTACTTTCTTATAAATTCACAACATAATGCCACAGTCAAGATGAAGAAATGAATGAATTACAAACATGAAGCAATATGGATACATCTTCATAGTAAATTGTTAAATGAAATACCCAAGATTATAAACGTGATACTTTTTGTAAACTTGAAAACAACTAAGGTTTAAAAATATATAGTTTTTAAAAAGAAGAATAGGAAAGCAATAAAATGATGCAAAAAGGGATGAAACATAAAATAAGCAAATAGGTAAGATAGATAGCAATGTTATATTATTTAGGAAAAATGAAACAATATAAGATGATAGCAAAAACAGGATAGAAATATTGGGGTTTTATTTTATATATATGGTGATCATTGAATTCTTCTCTCATCAGGTAGCATTTAAGCAGAGAATGGAGAGGAGTTAAGGAGGGAGCCACGGGGGTGACAAGGGAGGATGTCTGTTGTGGGCAGAAGGAGTAAAAATGGAAGCACAACAGTAAATGCAGTGAGGGCGTGCTGGGTGTGTCCCAGGAACTTGTGTGGAGCCAGCGTGTCTGGAGGGGAGTGAGGGCAGGAACCAAGGGATGATCTGAAGTCAGAACGTGAGGGGAGGCCTAGATCTCATAGGGCTGTGACAGTCATCGTAGGAATCGGGCTCAAAGATACTGGAATCCACTAGAGGGTTTTGAGCGAAGGAGCAATATATTTTTGAAGATTACTCCGGATGCTTTGTGAAGAGCAGACTGGAGAGGGGAAGCTTGAAATCAAGGAGATCAGAGCTCAGTTAGAAAGCTGTAACTCATCCAAGAGAGGCGTGATAGTACCTTGGGAGAGGGTAATTTGGTTAGCTGTTCCTTTGGAAAAAGTTTTCCTAAAACTGGGCTGCTTTTTGACAACACCTATTTGGTTATGTATCACGTGTTTATGAGTGAAGAACATGGGCAGCACCCTCAGCTGGACAATTCTGCTTCATGAGGAGCTAAGTAGCATAATTTGGAGCCATTTAGTTGGTGGCTTGTCTAGAAGATCCAAAACAGCTTCACACACATGCTGGTGTCTAGAAAGGGAGCTATGAAAGGTTTGACTCTATCCTTTGGTGTAGTACTAGGCCCTCACCACAAGCAAGGTCGTTCCATCGTGGTTTCCAGACTTGGTATCCAACAGTTTAAGATTCTGGCAAATATCCCCAAAGACCAGAGGTGGTACCTGCCACGTCACTTCTCTCTTATTCTGTTGGTTAGAGCAGTCACAGTCCCACCCAAATTCTAGAATAGTGAATTTAAACCTCATCCCTTCAGGAGAGAACTCTCAAAGGGTTTGTGGCCACATATTACCTACATAGTGCAAGAAGTGCAGGTTATCAGAAGTGGTTGATCTAAACATCACATCTACCCAGAAATATATATAAGTACTGTGTACTCATAATAATTAAATTTTAAAAACACCAACAAAAACTCTAGATAAATTTTAAATGAAGTCTCTACATTTGTCCAGTGGGTTAGAGGTGATGTTTGAAAGAGAAAGTATGTCCTACCTAAAAAAAAAAAAAAAAAAAAAAAAAAGACCTATTTTTTTGTTGTTGTTTGTTTTTCTATTTACATAACTGGAGAGACAGATTGCCATTTAATGGGACAGGGAAAATTGCAGGAAGGAAGATCAGAAGTTCCATTTTATACACATCCAGTTTGAGTTACCTGTTACATTATCCATTAGGGCACATAAGTAGGCTTTCATATATGAGTTGGGTGTTCAGTAGAGAGGTTTGAGCAGAGAGCTGTTTGTATATAGGTGGTGTTTAGATTAATGGGACTGAGTGAGTTTCATTTAGTGAGAAGAGTCGGTGGATAAGGGGAGAGATCTAATCACTGAGCTTAAGTGAAGTTCACATGTGAGAGATTGTAGAAATAAATAAAAAAAAAAACTAGCAAAGAAATTAAAGTGTAGGTCATGAAGTAGAAGAACTAAGGGAAAATGATGTATCGGAAGCCTAGTGAAAAAATTCAGAGGTGCAGCAAACGGTCAAATTGGTTACAAATTGGATATCATTTTGCAACCTGGAATCCATGAGTGAATTTTGGGAGCTATTTTGTTTGAGTCATGGAAAAGAAATATCCTGATGGAAGCAACTTCAAGACACAATGTAAGGAGAGAAAAACAGGAAAGGGAATGCGGGCACAATCCATAATACATTTTCTATTATGCATCTTGTCTGCCAAAATGAAATGTGGCTGTTCTCATTCTGCTCTTTATTTCTGAGCAGAGACAAATAGAAGGCCCTGGGCATTTGCATCAGCTCAAGGAAATGGGTAAAGCTAATGTCTGTGACTGTAAGTTTGTGAGTTAAAGAATGCTGATTAGAATTAGTTCTCATGGCTATCACGTATGTTTCTGTTTGTCTCCCTCTCACGTTGATAAATATTTTGATGGTTTCACCACTTTGAATTCAGATACTTGCTTTGAAATGTTTTCTGACTTATGTCGAAATGGCAGGAGAAGTAAATTTCAATTTCAAATATAGAGAAACAAAAGTTAAACTTGGAAGCCTTTGGACTTATACTTCCTAGCTGGCCCTAATTCACACTGTTATCTGTTGTCTTAGTAATGTCGTATTTCACATTGAACTTGACTTGTCTCTGTCTGCAGGCATTTGCATTAGAACTGCAGATTTGATTGGGCCAAAGCTGCAACCTTCCCTTGAACTAATTTAGTAAAACTTTAGAAGGAGTACAATGAGCTGAGAGAGCATTAAAGCAGGCGATAGGGTATCCGAGGTCCAGGGTTGGCTCTGCTGCTCACCTGAATGCTGAGATAAAAGTGATGATAATGGTAGTACTATTAACCTCCACAGCAAGACCACAGAAAAGGGGCTTTTCCAGTTGTACCTACTGTCTCATAGCATCCTTCCTATAAACGGAGGTAAGAATGATCATCTTTGTCATTTTGCAGATGAGAAGTTGAGGCTTAATGATTTTAAATAATTGTCTAGTGCCCCACAGCTAACTTGTTCAGTGTCAACATGGGAAGTTAAGATGCCAACTCTCTCTCCTTCCTGAATTTAATTTCAGTTTAGTGAAGTAAGGGGTAATAACATTTTAGGTATTTTTGTCTTATTTTGAGAAACAATCAGAAATATACATAAACATGCTCTTTAATCTATGAAACACTATATAATTTCTACAGTGAAGTTGCTTAAGCCTCTGGTTACTGGTTTTTAACACTTTGTTCTAGTTTCAAAGTTTCCTGATTTTTCATTTTTTTAAATTGTGATGAAATAGAGGAGCACAAAAAGTGACTCGCCCTTTAGTCTTTCATAATGAAAGCCAAGAGATAGATGTATTTCCTTTTTCCATAATACTAATAATTTGCAAATGTAAATTTTATACAAGTTATTTAAGAGCCTTGTACATATTTTCATAAAACTTTATATAATTTTCATAAAACTGAAACCAGAAAACGTTAAAGAAGAATATATACAGGATTCAAGAGAAAATGTGTTTCTTGATTTCAAAACATGTTTAAGTTCATATTAAACTTAGAGGGAAATAATGGCAGGAAAGTAGCCTACGTACTATTTTTTGAAATAAAGCTTCCATTTCTCTCTCTTCTACGTGTTAAGTTAGGTAGGACAATTTTCATTTAATCCACCCTTGTTCTGATGTTATTTCATTCTGAGAAATACAAATCGCAGGAATCTAGGGTCATTTACTCCCTATTTCTACCACTTCATGATGTCTGTGAAATGGATACACTCATAAATCAAAAGGTTTGCTGAAACCACACTGTAGAGCACGCGGTTCATTCCCCAACTTTATCAAGAATCGCAAACGTACATTTAACATTACCAGCTTGTTGAGTATTAGTCTGAAAAATTCAGAGAGGATTGTTTGGATTTTAAAGAGCATTGGGTAGTAACCATGACACAGAATTTGATTTAGGCAGTCTTTAAATGGTCAAACTTCAGAATTGAGTCTTTGCTGAAGTCTCCCTGAAGCTGTTAGGGTGCTGGTTTTCTCTGGAGCAGAATTTAGCATATTGTCTTCTCCACTGCTGGGTTTACGTGATGGTGCTACTGGTGCCACTTTTTGCTAACTGAACACATATTCTCTTCTAGGCAAATGTCTATATTTACATTAAATTAGGAGAATATAGCGAGGAAATGGATTTGAGAGAAGATTTTTGTTTTGTTTTGTACTTTTCTGACACTAACCTTCCAGCCTTTTAAATAGCAACAGATAGTTAAGCCAGAAGACCCATCTTTTTCCTGCTGCTAAACATTCAACAACCTGCCTTCTTCTGAGGATTTTGATAGGAATGCTTCTCACTAGGGACCAGTAGTTTTGAGATAAATGAGAACTTTTGTAGGTAACATTTTTTACTGAATATAAAAATATTATAGGCTCATTTGGCTAATATGCTGAAGTGTAAAGGAGAAGGTAGGATACGAGGCATAATCCCAGGGCAAGAATTATCCTTTCAAATAGAAATACTTGAATTTCTAAAGCAGTAATTTTCTTAATGAGCCCAATTTTAAATCTGAGGTTTCTGTTCTGTTGTGAGAAATATCACTAGTTTTATGGATTCTCGTATTTTTAAATTCTACTTAATTCTTTCATAAAGGTTCTACATGTCATCATTTCAAATCAAATCACTTTGATATTTATAATTATTTTGAATTTGGATATACCTATTAAATAACAAAGAATCCAATACTTTTAGTGGAAGAATATAAAAACCACTTCATTCAAGAGAAATTGATTGAGCACCTGTAAAGTGCCAGGACTTTGGAAGATGCTATGAATATAAGATTTTTAACTCCTATTCTCTAAGAAACCTGTAAAGTTGTAGAATTATGAATACGGTTGAAATACATTGCTACTGTGTAGGTAATAGACTTGTTCTCTAAGTATTTATAAAGAGCAGCATAATTATGTGTCTGACTTGTTACTTGGAATTTGCACAATAAGTAAGCTAAAGTTGGCCCAAAAAATCTGTATCTATGAAGAAAGGATATATTTTCTCAATAAATAATGCTATGTAAGTTAGATATACAGACTAGAAATAATAAATAAATATTTAACCGTAACTTATATCATTGCATGCAATGAATTTTGGGATGATGATAGTTCTAAAAATGAAAGATAAACCACTGAATCAAAAAACTACAACATCTTCATGATTTTTTAGTAGGAAAATACAGGCACATAATGGGGAAAGATATTTGTAATATGTATATTTTAGAAAGTAATTGTTTACAGAATGTGATAATTTCAAGTCAATCAAAGTAATAATAAAGATATCCTATACAAAAAATGCACAAAAGATGCAAATGGCCACATCATCAAGAGTGTAACCAAATTATCAATAAATATATAAAATGCTATTTAATTTCATTAAAGAGAAATGCAAATTAAAACCATTTCAGGATATTTTTACACACTCAGTAGAATAATTAAAATGAAAAAGTGATATGGGATTTTGGGAGTATCTGGAGCAACTAGGACTCTGATGCACTGTTGGTAGAAATGCATATTGGTGCAACTAATTTGTAACTGCTTTCAAGTGTACTAAAGTTGAAAATAATAAATCAACATAAAAAGAGGCAACAATCCCTTATGTCACTGGGCAAGAGAGATGAATAGAACCTTCTCTAAAGAAGACAGATACATGGCTAACAAACATGAAAAAATGCTCATCATCCCTAATTATTAGAGAAATGCAAATTAAAACCACCCAGAGATATCATCTAACCCCAATGAGTACAGCACACATCACAAAATCTCAAAACTGCACATGCAGGTGTAGATGTGGAGAGAAGGGAACACTTTTACACTGCTGGTGGGGCTGCAAACTAAACAACCATTTTGGAAGGAAGTATGGAGAACCCTCAAATAATTCATACTAGACCTCACCATTTAATCCTGCCATCCCATTGCTGGTCATCTACCCAGAAGGAAAAAAAGATCCTTTTACCATAAGGACACTTGCACTAGACTCTTTATCATAGCTCAATTTACAATCTTCAAAATGTGGAAACAGCCTAAATGCCCACCAACCCAGGAATGGATTAACAAGCTGTGGTATATGTATACCTTGGAATACCCTTCAGCCAGTAAAAAAGATGGAGACTTTACAATGAAATCCCCAAAAGAATGAATATACTGTGGACATTAAAACACAGTAATTTCACTTCGAGGTATATACCAAAGCTAATTATTCACATACAACAATCCTCCTTATTCACAGTTTTGCTTTCTGCATTTTCAGTTACCTGTGCTCAGCGCTTGTCCAAAAAGAGATAAATAAGTGAGTATAGTATAATGATATATGGATATGCATATATATATCTACAGTGAGTATGTATATATATATATGAATAATCTATGTATTTGTGTGTATGTATGTATATATGTATGCACAGAGAGAGACAGGGCTACCACATTCATATAAATTTTATTGTAATATATTGTTATATTTGTTTAGTTTTATTGTTAATCTCCAATTTATAAGTTAAACTTTATCACTTTAGTTAGAATGGCCATTATCAAAAAATTAATACATATGTAAAACAAATGTTGGTGAAGGTGTGCAGAAAAGGGTGCCCTTATACACTGTTGATAAAAATGTAAATTACTATAGCCATTATGAAAAATGGCATAGAGATTCCTCAAAAAATTAAAAATAGAACTATGATACAGTCCAGCAAATATCCAGAGGAAATGAAATATAAGTGTATTGAGAACTGTGTGCACTCTTATATTTATTGTAGCATGACCAAGATACTGAATCAGCACCCTAAGTGTCCATCAATGGATGCCTGAGTAGAAACCTGTGGTATATATATATATATATATATATATATATATATATATATATATATACAGTAGAATACATTTCAGCCATGAAAAAGTATGAAATCCTGCCATTTGGGACAATGGGGATGATCCTGCAAGGCTCTACGTGAAGTGAAATAACCCAGATCTAGAAAGAAAATTACCACATGATAACACTTATATGTAGATTGTAAAAAATTATTTCTTTGGGGCAGCGCCTGTGGTTCAAAGGAGTAGGGTGCCGACCCCATATGTCGGAGGTGGCGGATTCAAACCTGGCCCTGGCCGAAAACAGCAAAAATAAAATAAAATAAAATAAAATAAAAAATTGTTTCCTTAAACGTATAGTGTTTACCAGAGGTTGGAGAAGGTAAGGGTGGTATTTTCCAATGTGTACAAAATTATAGTTAGATAGCAGCAGTAAGTTGTGATGTCCTATTGTATCATAGGGTGACTAAAGTTAATACTGAGTGTTTCAAAATAGCTAAAAGTTTTTTGAAAGTTTACATTATAAGTAAATGAGAAATATTTAAGGAGGTGGATATGCTAATTGTCCTTATTTGATCCTTACACATGTATGAAAACATCAGGTTGTTCCCTTTATAAATATGTACCATTATTATGTGTCAATCATAAATGCACAGAAAGAAAAACTAGAAATAACCCACTGGTACATTAATAATAGACTGGGTAAAGTGTGATATATCGTATATTTGGAATACTATGTAGCACGTAATAAACTATGTGCAATACTGTGGATTAAATTTATGGAGAGATTCATAATGTTTTACTATTTTGAGCAGAACAAGCCAGACACAAAAATTATTTCATTTATATAAAATCTCATCCTGGTGTGGTGGCTCACACCTGTAATTCTAGCACTCTGGGAGGCCAAGGTAGGTGGAGTGCTTGAGCTCAGGAATTTGAAACTAGCCTAAGCAAAAGTGAGACTCCATTTTGACTAAAAATAGAAAAATTAGCCTGGCATTGTGGCAGACACTTGTAGTCCCAGCGACTCAGGAGGCTAAGACAAGAGCCCAGGTGTTTGAGGTTGCTGTGAGCTGTGGCAACATGGCACTCTACTCAGAGACACAGAGACTCACTCTGTCTCAAATTAAAAAAAAAAAAATTAAACATATTAAATGAATTTGTGGAATTAGAAATAAGAATTGTGGTTATTTTTCTGGAGAGATAGTAACTGAGAAAGGGTTTAAAGGAGCTAATGGAGTGGCTCATTATCTATTTCTTGATTTCATAGGTGTGTACTTTGTATGGTTTCTGAGGTCCTCAAACTTTTTACACAGGGGGCCAGTTCACTGTGCGTCAGACCGTTGGAGGGCCAGACTATAGTTTAAAAAGAAAACTATAAACAAATTCCTGTGCACACAGCACATATCTTATTTTGAAGTAAAAAGACAAAACAGGAACAAATACAATCACAGAGCCTCATGTGGCCCACCGGCCGCAGTTTGAGGACCCCTGCAATAAAATGTGTTAATAAAAGTAGAAAAATGAATAAAGGGAACATATTTGCAAATTGATTTTTTCAAGAGAAAAGGCTGAACATTTTTATGACAAAAATCTTTCTGCCATTAAGCAAACATCCCCTCCTATACTTTGCCCTTTTTCACGTATTATCCTAAATTGAGCTGTAATTCTTTAATAATACTAATATTCTATTCTTGGAATTTTGCCTAGAAAAAACAGAAATTATTTTAAATGTAAAAAGCAGTGACCGGTCAAAATACATCTTTAAAATCTTTGTCCTTAACTTTCTTTCGGGAACTTGAACTTGGGTAACCCTACCACTTCTTCAGGATACCGGGAATACTTTTGTCTAGTGCACTCTCAGAATTAGTGGCTTTAAGGTACTCGCCGCTCTTTCCTCCAGGAAATTCCTTTACTTTTTCTTATTTTTAATTATTTATTATATATTTTTTGGTCTGTCATCATTTTAGTCATTTATATCCTGAAGGTCAAATGCTTTCTTGGGATTTTGTGTGTTTGAAATTTGAAAAATAGAAGTGGTATGTTTATATGATTTGATTTTGGATTTTGCAAACTTAAAAATATGTACTCTTCTGTTTTCATTTAGAAAGTAAGAGAGAAGAAACATGATCGAATTGTATCTACCATATAATCCTTCACTTAATAGAGAGGTCTACCCGCTCCTTAAGGGATCCTCATTCATATGAGTTTATTCTTAAATGGACTTGGGTCCATTTGTAGCTTATCAGTTTTTGTGAGAAGGAATAAATACTTTGCTGTGTGAGCCTTACTCTGTCTGCAAGGCTCTGCGAATATAACCCAGTTGAGGTAAAGCCTCATAGGAATGGTGATAGCATCAGTGTGTTCCATATATTTTAACAAACTGCCTCCTTTCCCCCTTTCCTATCTCATCATTCTTGGAGTGTTTGTCTGCTATCTATTCTTTGTAGATGATCCTCCATAATCCCTTTCTCCCTAATTTCCATAAAAGTAAAACATGTTCATTTCACTTTGCTCTAGGTTTCCTGGAAGGGGCTTGCTTTCACATATACCTTTTGCTTGCAAAAGCAAGGGTGGTTGAGATTAGGATAAATGTGTAGGTAATGATTTTCTTTCCAATCACTAATGTACAAATTTTTCTTACTGAACACCATGAGGTTAAGTGGGTATCCCTTACATAATGCTACTTAAAATAAAATGCTGGAAGAGAGGCTTATTCACTCTTAGACTGCCATATAGTATTTTGACCATGTAATTTTTCCCTTCAGGCCAGGTGCGGTGGGTCACACCTAGAATCACTCAGGGAGGCCAAGGCAGATGGATTGTCTGAGCTCAGAAGTTTGAGACCAGCTTAAGCAAGAGTGAGACCTTCTGGGGTGGGGCCTGTGGCTCAGAGGGTAGGGCACCAGCCCTATATACTAAGGGTGGTGAGTTCGAACCCGGCCCTGGGCCAAACTGCAACAAAAAAATAGCCAGATGTTTTGGCAGGTGCCTGTGGTCCCAGCTACTCGGGAGACTGAGGCAAGAGAATGGCCTAAGCCCAGGAGCTGGAGGTTGTTGTGAGCTGTGATGCCACAGCACTCTACCAAGGGCGATAAAGTGAGACTCTGTCTCAAAAAAAAAGAAAAGCAAGAACTTCTCTACCGAAAATAGAAAAACTAGCTGGGTGTTGTGGCAGGTGCCTATAGTCACAGCTATGTGGGAGGCTGAAACTAAGAATTTGCTTAGTCTCAGCAATTCTTGCTTTAGCCCAAGAATTCTAGGTTGATATGAACTAAGATGCCATAATACTCTACCCGGGCCAATGAGTACACTCTGTCCCAATTTTTTTTTTTTTTTTTTTTTTTTTTTTTTTTTTTTAATTAAAGCAGGGAAAATTACCAGGTATTTTTTTTTTTTTTTTTTTTTTTTTTTTTTTTAAAAATTTA
>CAUYPK010108928.1:0-13051 GCA_963574355.1 Loris lydekkerianus
CCAAGACCAGAGATGTTGGCGTGGATGTGGAGAAAAGGGAACACTTCTACACTGCTGGTGGGAATGCAAATTAATACATTCCTTTTGGAAAGATATATGGAGAACACTTAGAGATCTAAAAATAGATCTGCCATTCAATCCTGTAATTCTTCTGCTGTGCATATACCCAGAAGACCAAAAATCACATCATAACAAAGATATTTGTACCAGAATGTTTATTGCAGCCCTATTCATAATTGCTAAGTCATGGAAAACGTCTTATTTAGTGAATCAGTATGCATCATTCAACTGGGCACCTAGTGTATATATTATAACAAGTGCTTTTGGTCTACCTACCTCATGAGAATTCCACTGTATACATGTACCTTCAAATCCACGGGAAGAAATGACACTAATACATTAAAAAGGTGAAGAGTTGACACTGCAGCTTAATAACAAGGAAGTTGATTGAATGAATGAGAAGCTTCCAGAACTGGAGGGGGAAAGCTTCTTTCTAAAGAAAGCCATTTTGCTTTAACTGTATCTTCTGCAATGTCTCTCTCTTGGTAAGACTTAATATATTAAGTTGTAAAAAATCTTACAGGCAAGAGATAAGGACATAGTGGAGTCTACCTCCAATGAAAAGCTGGGCTTGCTGTTCAGGCCCCTCCTTTCTTTCCCCTCAAGATCAGCAAGGGCACATCTCCCTCATGTAGGAAAATCCTCTGCTAACTGCCTTGGGCTTCAGATTAAAATTGCTCTTCCTATAACTTGTTGAGACCCCTAAAATAGTTTCTAGGATGTGTTTCTCAACCAGACATCTTCTGAACTTGAATCGTTCAGGCCCTTTCCCCACTTCAACACTCCACTCCAGTTTGGAGAGCCACGGTACAAGCATAGTGACCTTAGGCAAGAATGGGCACCTGTATCTCATGACTCCTCATCATCTGTATGCACAGTCACCAGCTGCTGTAATGGGAAAGCATATTTCCAGAGTAACTAGGGCCACAAGTGGAGCCCTAATGACACACGGAGTGGCCATGAGGCACCTGTGTCAGTACACGGTAACTAGCCTTGAGCACTCGCTCCCAGCTGGGGTTGTGGGGGTTGGGGGGTCTGGGAGGGAGAGAGATGTGAGGCCCTCAGTGGAGGTAGAAGCAGCTCTAGGCACGAGGCCAGCAGTTCTCGACCTGTGGGTCGCAACCCCCTTGTAACAATGAAAATACATCAGGCATTAGGAAGGTTAAGAACCACTGCACTAGGCCCTGAGGACATGGGTAGGGGCATCAAGGAGGTGTCAGGGATAGACTTTGCCTAGGTCACAGCCCGGCCTAGTCCAGCCCTCACTCATTGCGCCATTTATGTATTAACCACATATTTTTGTAAGTGATAGAGCTTTTTAAACTTCAGGTTATAAAGTTAAGGCTTTAGTCCAACGTATAATGGGAAAACATAAAACAACTGAACTAATATTTATAGTTCCCATGGAAGACACACGTGCATATTCACATATACATGTGTGCCCATGTGCATAGGCACATGTGAATACACATGAATGTAAACGTGAAATACGTGAATACGCACATATGTGTGCATACATATGGAAAGGACTCTGGCCAGCAGTTATTTTTCTCTTCAATCACACAATTCTTTTCAGACTTCATTTTTGATGAGAAATATCCTCAAACACAATTCAAAAGACACTCTACGCATACTGAAAAAAGACATTTTTTTTTTTTTCTTGCAGTTTTGGCCTGGGCCAGGTTTGAACCCACCACCCCCAGTACATGGGGCCAGCACCCTACTCCTGGTGCCACAGGCACCACCCCATCAAGACATCTTTATAAACAAAATTCTCATAAGTCATAATAGGACATAAGAATTTGAAGCTTGACAAGGGCTAAGGAACTAAATAACTTAAGTCAAAAAATGTATTTGCAGGCGGCGCCCATAGTTCAGTGGGTAGAGCGCTGGCCACATACACCCAGGTTGGCAGGTTTGAGCCTGGCCTGTGCCTGCTAAACAACAATGACAACTGCAACCAAAAAACAGCTGGGTGTTGTGGCAGGCGCCTTTAGTCCCAGCTACTCAGGAGGCTGAGGCAAGAGAATTGCTTAAGCCCAAGAGTTTGAGGTTGCTGTGAGCTGTGATGCCACAGCACTCTACTGAGGGTCTCAAAAAAAAAAATGTATTTGCAGTTTCATAAATATACACCTCTTGACTTCTGAGTAACATTGTTATCTATAAATGCAGAAATATTAAGTTCAAAACCCTGATAAGATTTAAAAAATTCAATGCCTGGGGCCAGGTCAGGACAGCATGAAAACACTTAAAGGGACCAGCCTGAATTCTTGGGTTCATTTAGGGTTGGGCTCGTTACTGTGTGTTCACTGAACTATCAAAGCAACCAGAGGGAAAAGGGGTCAGCTGATTAGGTGACTTGATAACAGGGCAAGTTTGGTTTTTCTATTTCTTGCTATTTACTTATTTTTGCCAAGTATCACTGAGATGTTTGCAGCCAAATTACATTTCAGGGAAGAATCTGTTTAAAGTAAATGAACAGATTCTAATAAAGAAAAAATAATTGTCCCATATAAAGCTTTTAACTAAGCCAGTAAAAAAGGAAAAGCAGGAGATGATTTCAGCCTCTGCAAAGTTCTACATAAGCATTCCCCTAACAAACGTTTAAAAGTGGAAAGTGAATTCATAAAGGAAAAGCCAGCACCTCAAAGATATACTGAGCCCCTTAAAAAAGATAAAGACAGTATCTCAGGCAACTAGACATTCACAGTATGAACCACATTCACTGGGTGGACACTTAGACTCTCAAAAATTCAGGTTACTCTTCTGCAAAAAGAAGGAAAAAGTAACTACCTGGTTAGCTCAAATATTTTCAAACAAACATCTGTCACATAGAAAGTTCAAGAGAAGAAGCCCTTAATTTCTCAGATATGAATAATCTGTCCTATGTTTATGTCAATATTTTCTTTTTTGAAAAACAAATAATGTAAGTGGATTTTTTTTTGTAAGTTCAAATAATGCAAAAGAGTATAATAGGTGAAAGAAATTTTCTATGCCAACACTGGCCCTAAGTTCCCCCCCACATAGACTTTTTTTTATTTGCATTTTTACATTAATAAGCATAAGTCACACAATGATCACACACAGACAATAAGCATGTGAGCTTGCATGCAACAGTATCTGTGTGCACCCACACACACATGCTTTTGGGGATTGTGGACTTGGTCTGTTTTTACTGTATTCAATAACATGAACATTTGATCCGAGCTGCGAATATACTTACCCCATATACATGTTGTACAGAAAAAATAATAAGGGTAAGTGACCTACAGAAAAACAAAAACACAGATTACATGGAAGTGTCCCTTTTCATGAGAAACCAATTGAAAAGCAAAAGAGCAAAAGGATTAATCCAGAAAGTTTCTTTCTATTTCTAACGGGCTGTGGCCACCAGGAAGGACATTTGTCATCAATGACAAGATAAATGCTTTCCTCTCTCATCATCGTTACCTTTCCTGGTCTTACTAAGAAGTACGAATCGAACCCCTTAGTGTGGTTCGCAGTGTGCTGGGAAGTGTGGGGACACCGTGAAGGGGAGATGAGTAAAAGCGGAGGAGAGGCAGGGAGACAGCTTTGTTCAGGGACGCTGCTGAAGCCAATGTGTCCCAGATACTATTCAGTGGGACCAACTAGGAAGGAAGAGGGAGGGAAACTTAACAGGATGAGGAGGATGGCTTGGAGAGAAAGGAAATGGTATGGCATAGTCAGAGAAAAGTCAGATAGGCAAGGGCCTTATAAGGGAGGCAGAATTCCTCAGCACACATTTTCTAGGGTTCATATTTGTCAAAGAGCCTCCACATTCATCATCTTGATGTGAACAGAGCTTCAGGTGATGTCATTTCCGGAGACTAAAACGTGGATGTCTTTGGGGCTTCTTAACCTGTACTCATGAAGTGACTTGTCCCGACCCTACTAGTCAGAGGGACCCCGAAGCTCTGGGCCTGCCAGTCTTTGCTATTCAAATCTAGTGAGTATGAGAGACAGAACCTGGGGCCTTTGGTGTGCAGTTTCCCATCTGGTAATTGGGCAGGTGCATCTCAGGGAGAGTAGTGAGGGTTGGTATTTAGTGACACAAGTGAATCACAAAACGTCAGGCACAGGTCATAGCCTTCTGGAATGGGTTGGCTTTTTGATATGGGAAGCATTCAGATAACCTATACCTTTAGAACCAACACTGGGGATAAATCATTAAATAAAAGCAGGTTGATCATGCTAAGGATACTTACCAGAGATCTGTGGCCCAGGGCTTTGTCCATCTGAAGGCGCACTTCATCAATGCTGTGTGCGCAGGTGACCGTCACAGGCAAGCTCCTTACTTCAAAAAAAAAAAAAAAATTCTGCCAGTCTTCTCCCCTCTTCCAGGAGATTCTTGCTGACAAGTGAGGTTCTGTGTCCTGGGTTAAAGTCTGTTCATATCACATATAAATACATCTCTTAAACCACAGTATAAATTATAATACTGAAAATAATACTTTTATTATTCATAGTAATGAAAATGTTTTCTACTAGTGTTTTGACATAATCTTTCTTTAGTGCTGGTTAAACTGAATATCAGTCTCTCTCCTTAGAAATAAAAATTCTCCATCCTTTATATATCATGAATATATTTTTGAGAAAAGGAAAGATTTTATGTATATGCTATAAATACATATGTACATAACTTATATAAAATAATTGCTTCATTTTACTAAGAGTAATTTCCTTCTATTTAGTTCATTTTTTTCCCCTCAATCATCAATGTTAAAAATCCCTTAAGTGATTTCCTTGTTTTACTTTATGAAGCTAGGAAAAGAAACTTCTAGTGTAAAATATATATGTCACACCCATACATAAAATACATATAAAAATATTATAAAAATTTATAAATATGTATAATATAAAACATATTTAAAAAAATATTTTTAGATAAAATGGTACAACTGCTGGGGAAATATTTTGGCGGTTCCTCAAAAAGGAACATAGAGTTACTGTATAATCCAACAATTGCACTCCAGTTAATATGCCCACAACAATTGTAAACACATGTTCACACCTAAACTTGTACATGAATATTCATAGCAGCATATTTCATAACAGCCAAAAAGTAGAAACAGCCTGAATGTCCATCAGCTGATGACTGGATAAGCAAAATACTGTATGTCCATACAGTGGAATATTATTCAGCCATAGAAAGAAATGAAGTGCTAACATGTGCTACAACATAGACAAATCTTGAAAGTTGCCAAATGCAAGAGTCATCTATTTTATGATTCCAATGTATTTGAAATGTCCAGAATAGGCAAATTCATAGAAGCAGAAAACAGATTAGTAGTTGTCAGGGACTGAGAGAGAAAAGAATCAGGAGGTACAAAGTTCCTTTTCGGGATGATGGAAATGTTCTAGAACTAAATAGTGGTTATGGTTGTACAACATTAGGAATATCCTAAAAGCCAATGACTCGTAAACTTGTAAAGAGTTAAAATCATTACTTTTGTGCGAATTTTATTTCAATAATAAGAGAGAAAAGATGTTTTTAACCAAAGACTGAAAGAACTCTTTACCTTGATCGAAGATCTCTTTGGCTCAAAGAATTAAAATGCGTCTCTGAAAAAACTTTGGCTTCTTATAAAGACCTGTTCTCCTAGTGAGAAGGAAACTGTGAGTGTTGGATACTACCAGCTATTTTTAAGTTTCTGGATAAAATCTGGGTAAATTAATTCAACTCTGTGTTTATATGAGTCTAGTTTTCTAAGTAAGTGGTAGAACAACATTCCATGATGACAGTTTCAAAATCAAGCAAAAATGAAATCACTTTGAATATCTAGATTTTTATTCCTGACCCTAAATCCATAATTTTAAATTCTTTTAAGTGGCATTCTAGAAGCAAGTCTCAGTAAAACAAATTATTGTTTTGGAAGGAAAACACAAATTGGCTTGAATCATTCAAGCTGTATTTGATATTGTAAACAAATATGAAACAGAGTCAAAACTGGGGCTGTCATCACGTGGGAATAGATGAGGCAGTGCGTTTCTGTTTAAGTCTATCACTATTACAGAAATAAATGAATGAATAGCCCAAACAAGGCAAAGTGCCGTGCCTCGAAAACATATGCAGACAACAGCTTTAAAAGATCACCTGCATAGGACACTTCTGCAGAGGTCCTGTGCCTCTCAAAGGACGGGCTTCACTTTGCCAACTGTTACTCTCTAAGGCGGCATCAGGGCACCACCTTCAACCCAGCTGGGTGGGGGTGTGACCAGGTTTTCTATCCTGTTTTCCCACCACACAGGAAGAGTTCAGGTGAGTCCCTGACCCAAGACAGCCCCACACAAAGCCTGCCTGAGTGACAGAAAATTCTGACTCTGGCCATGCCAGGTGCGGTGGCTCATGCCTGTAATCTAACACTGGCAGGCAGAGGTGGGTGGATCTCTTGAGTTCGTGGGTTCAAGACCAGCCTGAACAAAAGGGAGACCCCGTCCCTTAAAAAATAAATAAATAAATAAATAAATAAATAAATAAATAAATAAAATAGCAGAGCATTGTGGCAGGCACCTGTAAATCGCAGCTACCGGGAGACTGAGACAAGAGAATCACTTGAGTCCAAGAGTTTGAGGTTGCTGTGAGCTATGACACCATAACACTCTACAGAGGGTGACAAAGTGAGACTCTGTCTCAAAAAAAAAAAAAAAAAGAAAAGAAAGAAAGAAAGAAAGAAAATTCTGACTCTGGCCTGGAGATGGAACAAAGGGAAACTGGATGGATCGTGCAAGAGAGTGAGATGAAGGAAGATCGAGAGATGCCGGGTACAGTTGGCCCAGGTGAAGAAGAAGGGTGAGCCTGAAGTTAGAGCAGGGTTTGCCAACCTTTTCAATCTCATAGTGCACTTGAACTTCCAAGTGCACTTGGAAGTTCAAGTGAAGTTAAACTTCCGTGGCATATTAAAATTATTGCTAAAAAAAAAAAAAGAGTAAAAAAAAGAATATACTTACTGTGCCTTGAACTTCTTTCAAAAATAATTTAATTAATGGTCTTTAAAAATGGAGGAAACAGATACTCTGAGTAAACGTAAAAAGCTATGAAGAGAGGAAAATGAACAAAGAGGAAGACAGATGGTCTCCTGAAAAGCTAAAAGATGAGCTGACTCCCGAGCACTGCCCTCTTACTGCCGTAGCATGGTGGTCAATGCCCTTTACTTGAGCAGAATGACCTGTGCAGTCCCACTAGACCAAAGACTTGGCCTCACCCCTCACAGCTGGTTCCAAGGCTGGGCCACCCCAAGAAGGAGCTCACTCCCCAACCTAGGAGGGAACCTGAACATAAGCACCATGAATCTTTGACCTTTATCTTGTTCACAGACCCAGGAAGGAAGGTCTACGGGCTCTTCCCCAGTAGAATATATAGAGGGTGTCCATAAAGTTCGTGTGCAATATACACTGGCAATTCCTAGCATGTACACAGCATATTCAGCAAATATCATTTTGTTGTCTTCTTTTAACTTCCTGTGGCTATTTTTTTCTCATTTCTTTCTGATATTCCTGGACTCCAATTCCCCTGGGATCCCTTACGAGTCTCTGCTCAATGTTTTCCAAATGCTAGGTTTGGGAACAACATCTGAGATCTTCCAAATCATTAGCTCTACTGCAGGGAATTTGTTTTCTCTGCAACCCAATCTCAAAAATAAATACACCCTGCTGGGGTTCTCACCAATGAAAGGGAGGCAATGGGCGAGATTGGGGGACCAGAGAAACATGAGTCTGAGCCCTTACTGCATGCCTCCATCACAGAAAGGTATCTGAAGCATACTGTTGTTGAAGCATACAAGTAACTTTAGATCATTGAGTTCTGTTTAATAATTTTTTATTCCTTCAGTAAAACAACATCTTATTAACTCAATGACTGCATGTACTTTCCTCTTGACCTTCTAACACTGAGCTATCTGAAGACTCTCTTTCCAAAGACAAATTATTTTGATTGTCTGAACACTTGTTTGTATATACATTTCTCTTTCCAAAACAGAACTCTCAAATGTTCAGTTTT
Organism: Loris lydekkerianus; assembly: GCA_963574355.1. NCBI lineage: Eukaryota > Metazoa > Chordata > Mammalia > Primates > Lorisidae > Loris > Loris lydekkerianus. The sequence goes on from CAUYPK010108928.1 coordinate 8,078, forward strand.
CGAAGAGAAAGAAACAAAGGGCCTCAGAGGTCCCAGAAAAGCAATGACATGCTCTTTTCACCTTGGTCCACCTGGATTCTTCCTTTCAAGACCAATTAAGAGTTAATCTGACCATTTCCCAGGATATAGGCTAGTTTCTTGGTTTTGTTCTTCCTAAAATCCCATTTCTTTAGGTAAATTCTACCCTCAGACTCTAAAAGAGTTCAGGTTGATTTGAGCTCCTTAGCAGAACAGTTAATTTCATCCCACATCACAAGAGTCTGGAAGTGGGTCATGAGCCTGTGTGGTCCAGACCTGTGGAACGTGGATGAAACTTCATGTTCTCTGAGAAGCAACAAGGAAACCTTGACAAGTGCTCAAGTAAATTCTTGAGAACTACTCTGAGTTCCAGCTTGACCACAACACTGCTGGATGACAGCCAGGCTGACCCTCACCTCTTCTTCCCTCCAGATCCAGCTGAATTGTTTGAGAGGGTAGCAGAGTCCTCAGTTGACACTGGCGTTAAGTTGGCTAGTCCCGGGCCAGCTGAACCGCATGTCAGCTAACCCATCATTCTGGAAATATATGTTTTTTTTTAAAATCATTTTTTTTTCTTATGGTCTCCTCCCTTAAGCAACCACTTAAGAACCACTTGGAGGTGATTTGTGTTCCAAAAATATGCAAATGATTTTCACAGAGGAGTCCTTTACCTCCAAGTTAAGAATGACATTCTCCATTCAGAATGTTTTCAAGCCTCTTCCCCAAAACACTAATTTCCCAGGTCTCTGTTGGTCTATGATTTCCTCCTTGGGTAAGGCTGGAAACTCCATCTGAGTTCCTTGGACCTTTCAGACCTCCTGTAACTGGTTTTGGGGTGAACTCTGGCAGTGACACCCCATGAGTCCATTGGGCAGGTTGTGCGTGTGCTATTTGCCTTAGATGACTTCTTACCTCAGCTCCACTTCCCCTCCATACAAACCATCTGCCTCCTCCATCGCTACCTGGTGCTTTCACAGTGTGGATCAAAGTTAGTGGATCAAGTTAGAAAGGCTGTGTCTGGATCAGTAGTTCTCAACCTTGATGATGATATATTTTCAATGCGGTGATGTATTTTCATTGCTACAAAGGGGTCGCGACCCAGAGGTTGAAAACCATTAGTCTAGTTCTTGATTGCTCCAATAAACAATTGATTAATTATGTAATTAAAAGTTACACTCAGCAGTGTTATCCTGAGCAAGTTTATAATCCCTCTGAACTCTTGATTTCTCAGTATGTAAAATTAACACCTGAGAAATGTAAATTAGTCAGCTTCAGTGCCTAGGACTTGGGGGGCACTCATGAATGTTTCTTTCCTTCCTTCCTAATTTGCAATGGAAACAATAAGCTCACAACACAGTGGGGAACTACTAGAAAAGTAAAAACTAGGGCACACCTGGGCAGACCAGGAAGGAACAAGACTGGATTTAGAAAAGAGAGACGGTCTGGGGAAATGGTAAAGAAGTAAGCTATGACCGTATTTCATAACTGTGGTCCCCAACTCCAAGGCCACCAACTGGTACCAGTCCGTGGCCTGTTAGCAACTGAGCCACACGGCAGAAGGTGAGCACTGGGCAAGCAAGTGAAGCTTCATCTGTACTTACTGCACTCCCCATCACTCACACCACGACCTGAGCTCAACAGAGGCATGAAATACTCACAGGAGCCAGACCCTACCGTAAACAGCACAGGCGAGGGATGGAGGTTGCCTGATCTTTAGGAGAATCTAATGCTCCCCATGCCTGGTCCAGGGCAAAATTGTCCTTCATGAAACTGGTCCCTGTGTCAAAAAGGCTGGGTGCCGCTGCCTTTTAAATATCAGGAGAGAGAAATTATTGCATGGGATGGATCTTCAGTTAGTGTAGATCAGCGGTTCTCAACCTGTGGGTTGCAACCCACAGGAACTGCATTAAAGGGCCGCGGCATTAGGAAGGTTGAGAACCATTGGTGTAGAAGCAGGTATACCAAAGGCCATTTCTAGGTTGAACCACAGAGTTAGCATAAGTTCCCTCTAAGAGAACACAAGGAAAATATTGGCATTTGGTTTTATCAACCAGTAAGTGGGCAGCAGCATCCCCACCATTCCTCCTTCCTCTCTTTCCCCTTTGACTCATCCTCCTCCTTCTCTCCTTCTTCTTCCTTCTCTTCCTCTTCTTCTCCAGTGTTGTCACTCCCACCATAAGAAATGATGCTTGCCAGAATTTCTCAGGGCTGCTGACATGCTAAACCCCATGCTAAGGGCTTTGCACGGATCTCCAGTCTTCTGAGTAGCCCCACAAAGTCATGGAGAGTGAACTTCTGTCGTCACAATGAGCTACACAGTTAGTAAGTGATGGGTCCAAGATCAAACTTCAAAACCTACCATATTAATCATGACACTACAGAACTTCATAATTCATAAAAATCCATGGGTAAAATTTCAAGGAATTCATTTCTTTGAAGAAACAACTTTGGCCTCCAAAACAGGAATAGTACAGAGTCAATTATAAATGCAAATAGTTCATAGATACAGTAACATTTGCTTCCTGTTGATCTCAGAAAACTAAAGCTCTCCAGTGGAGTCCTTTATTTGGAATTTTATGTTTAGAAATACCTGTAGCACAGTTGGAGCTCGTAAAAGCACCATCTGTAAATAAGATACACTGTCTAAACACTTAACGCAGCAGAAATGTCCAAAGGGCCAGGTGTTGGCTGGATTCGCCTGTGATCCCAGCTTGCTCAGGAGGCTGAGGTGGGAGGATCTCTTGAGCCCAGGAGTTCTGGGCTGCAGTGAGCTATGCCCACCAGATGTCTAAGTTTGGCATCAATATGGTGACCTTCCAGGAGTGAGGGACCACCAGGTGCCTAAGTGGGGGCGAACTAGTCCATATTGGAAATCAAGCCAGTCAAAACTCCCAGGCAGATCAGCAATGGTGTTGTGCCTGTCCAGTAGCCACTGACTTCAGGCTGGACACCATAGTAAGACCTTGTCTCTTAAAAAAAAAAAAAAAAAAAGTTTTAAAATTTTGAAAGTGTTCAAATGGACTTTAAGCTGGATAACCATATGTAAAAGACTGAAACTGGACTTGCATCTCTCACCACTTACAAAAATTGATTCAAGATGGATAAAAAATTTAAATCTAAGGCATGAAACAATAAAAATCCTTGAAGAAAGTGTGAGGAAAATACTTAAAGATATTGGCCTGGGTAAAGATTTTTATGAAGAAGCCTTCCATGGCAATTGCAACAACAACAAAAATAAACAAATAGGACTTAATTAAACCAAAAAGTTTCTGTACAGCTAAGAAAACAAAAACCAAAGAAAACAAACAACCTCCAGAATGGGAAAAGATATTTGCATATTACAAATCGGACAAAATCTCGATAACTAGGATCTATAAAGAACTCACATCAATCAACAACAACAACAACAAAAGACCCAAATCTCATATATCAGTGGGCAAGAGAAATGAATAGAACCTTCTCTAAAGAAGACAGGAGAATGGCTAACAAACACATGAAAAAAATGCCCATTGTCTCTAATCACCAAAGAAATGCAAATCAAAACTACCCTGAGACATCACCTAACCCCAGTGAGAATGGCCCACATCACAAAGTTTCAAAGCTGCAGATGCTGGGATGGATGTGGAGAGAGGGGAACACTTTTACACTGCTGATGGGACTGCAAAAACGAAACCTTTTTGGAAGAAATATGGAGAATCCTCAAAGAACTCAAATTATACATCCCATTTGATCCTGCAATCTCATTACTAGACATCTACTCAGAAGGAAAAAAGAAAATCATTTTATCATTAAGGACATTTGCACTAGACTGTTTATTGCAGCTCAATTTACAATTGCCGAAATGTGGAAACAGCCTAAATACCCACCAACCCAGGAATGGATTAACAAGCTGTGGTATATGTATACCATGCAATACTATTCAGCCACTTAAAAAGATGGTGACTTTACATCTTTTGTATTAACCTGAATGGAGGTGGAATACATTCTTCTTAGTGAAGCATCAGAATTCAGTGTCCTCTCTTCTAATATGAAGGCAGCAGATAAGCTAATACAAGGAGGGGTAGAGGAAGGAGCAGGTGGGGAGAGGGGAGGAGGGACGGGGATGGGGGTCATGATGTATGGCACACCTGTTGGGGGTGGGACACAACTATAAGAGGGACTTTAACAAATGCAATTAGTGTCACCTAATTCTTTGTGCCCTCAATGAATCCCAAACAATAAAAAAAAAAAAAAGGGACTTTAAGGTCAAGTAAAAATACTGAGGTAGGGTGCAATAGGCTTTGGGGTAGGAGGAAAGAGTCTTCTTGATGGGGAAGGGAGACAGTGTTCGTGTGAATCTTAGATCTTTCCTAACCATTCTCTTTTTCTCCTGGCTGCAGCCTCTCTCTGTCCCCCTTACTTCCCACAGGGGTTGATTCCTAGAAACCCAGAATCTCCTTAGCAGGCACGAACTGTAACTAGATGCCCCCAAGAAGGGTTCTGCCACTCTGAACCTAATAGCAGATTGCAGTGTACCCCTCAAACCTGGATTTCAGAGCTGTGTTATCCATGGTGTACTACAGACCATAACAGCACACTCAGTGTGGACTGAACAAAGCCAAGGGAACCGTCTGGGCATCACATGACGATACCACGTGGACAGTACGGCCAAAACAATTTGCAGTTGAATGTTTCACACAAAAATAAAGAGTTCTGTGAAACTTTGGCCATTTAAGCCGGAAAGAAGTCTATATTAAGTTTTTACAACAAAAAAGCAAGAGTATTCCATGGTATACATGTACCACAGTTTGCTAGTCCATTCGTGGGTCAATGGGCACTTGGGCGTCTTCCATGACTTAGCAATTATGAATTGGCCTGCAATAAACAGTCTGGTACAGATGTCTTTGTTATATTGTGACTTTTGGTCTTCTGGGTATAAACCTAGAAGAGGAATTATAGGATCGAAAGGCAGGTCTA
>CAUYPK010108931.1:0-30927 GCA_963574355.1 Loris lydekkerianus
GACACATTTTCATCACACAGGTTAACATAGCCTTCCTGGCATTTTCTTAGTTATTGTGTTACAACATTTACATTCTACATTTACTAAGTTTCACATGTACCCTTGTAAGATAAACCGCAGGTGTCTGATTTTAATGTTAAGTGCACATATGTTATTTTTCTCTAGCTAGAGTAAAACCTTTAAACATAATGATTTTCTCCTAAGCAAAATATTTAATTATCATTGGTATAAAGCAGTAATTAAGAATCCTGCCTGCTCTGTTCGGTGAACTTGAGTCCATTCTCTACCACTGACGAGCTTCATACACATGGGCGAGGAGCCAAGATTCTTTACACTTCGACTTTCTCAGCCGGAAGATAGGATATTGAAATATTTGTTTTTTTAATGTTATTTTGAGGGTAAATGATAATAATAAGATCAAATCCCTGGAACAGAGGGTGAGTTTATGAACAGTATCAGTCATTACTTCGCAGTGGGGTGGCAGTTTAGCACGGTGGTTAAGAGCAGACAGACCAGGACCAGGCGTGGTGGCTCCCGGGAAGCCGAGGCGGGTGGATTGCCTGACCTCATGAGTTCGAGACCAGCCTGAGTCAGAACGAGACCTCGTCTCTAAATATAGCTGGGCATTGTGGTGAGTGCCTATAGCTCCAACGATTTGGGAGGCTGAGGTAAGAGGATCACTTCAGCCCAAGAATTTGAGGTTACTGTGAGCTGTGACACCACAGCACTTTACCAAGGGTGACAAAGTGAGACTCCATCTCAAAAAAAAAAAAAAAGAAAGAAAGAAAAGAAAAGAAAAAGAGAAAAAACTGAGCAGACCAGACTTGCTTGCATTGCCATCTCCCGTGGCGCGACCTCTGACATTCCCTCTCAGATTTCTAACTCCTAGTTTCCTCTACTGCCGCAGAAAACCTACAATCATTTCTATTCAGTAGGATTGTTCTGAAGATTAAATAAGATGACACATGTGAAGTACTTACTGCAGTGGCCAGAATGTAGCAACTGTTCAGGGAACAAGTAACTCATATTTTAGTTGTCACAAAAATAATTTTTATTATTTTTACTCTTATTTGCTATTATTTTATACCTTCTCATGTGTCTAAACATTGCAGGTGAGCAGATATTTATTTTACAAAAATTTAAATATACATTTCATAAATACTTAAAATACAACACTAAAATCCAAAAAAGTAATTTAGAAGAACTTTAGAAAAGCACAATATGCTATGCAAGCATGTAGGGATATTGTCATGAATGTTATTTTTATTATTAAAATCATTCACCAGGGTTCCACATATGTGAAACTCTACCAGCCATGGATTGAAAATATTAACAAAAATTAATAAAAGGTAGAAATATGAAAAGAAAAGTAATACAAATGAAAATCAATGTAGTACAGCACCATTTATATAGGATTTACATTGTAAATGTAACCTGGGGACGATATGAAATATACAAGAGAATACGTGTGGGTTACGTGCAAATACTAAGCCATTTATGACGTGGTCTCCAGCTTTTGGGGATTTTGATAGCCAAAGGGTTCCTAGAATCCAATCCATGACAAAAACAGGAGAGCAACTGTACTCAGTGAGTGCTGCTCTGTACCCCTCACATATGCGTGTCTTCCAGGAATGAGCATATTCTTTGAGGTCAAGTTCATGCATGATTTATATCAGTATTCCCCCAAACACTTAGAATATGGTTTTGCTTAGTCAATGCTCAATCAGTATCATTAAAATGACAAGTATAATTGAAGCATCAAAGACCTACTCTCTTACTGATCCCGGAGCTACTGGGGAAACTCAAAAGGTAAAGATGTAGCCAAACTTGGCATTTCTCAAATTACACATGAAAGCAATTCTTTCTGACTTAGGGTAAAAAATTATGCTCCAAGAAGCAAGAGTGCCTGACACATACAAACCAGACCCTGACTTACCAGAGATGCCAGCTCCGATGAGCTAGGGGACATGACAGGTTGGAAGACGGAGAATGAGGCGAATTTGCAGTTTGTTCTGTTAGTCTTTCGTAACATTAGCCACCTACCACAAGAACATAAAGGGAACTCTATTCCACTCTCCCAGGGTCATGAAAACATTTAAAGAAAATAGAGAGTCAAAGGGGGTAAAACCAAACTTAAAACCAAAAGCAAATGGGACCGTCCCATTGCAATCCATCTGTCCGGCAGACGCTCATGATTTTGTTTTAGAAAAAAGTCACTGGAAATATACAGGTGTCTCACTGAAGGTGTGAAGCACAGGCCCAGTGGACACCACGGATGCTGCACTGTCCACAGCACTGTGTACTGTCTGGCGGTGGTGAACAGGTGGCGAGGGAGCAGCCAAGGGCAGACAGTGGGAACTGAGTTGTAACTAGTGACCAAATTGTGGCTAGGAGGCAGGCCGGAATGGGAAGGTGTGTAGCACTAAGTTCCCTGTGACTTGTAACTGACCTACAGCTCATCTAATCGTCATGGGTGGAGCTTCATGAAGGATTCTGAGAAAGATGCAGGGATAGCAGGAGAAACTGTTACAGAACTACCCTGCTTGTAACCTGGCATGTAGTTTATTACATAGCCACAACCTGCCAATCACCCCACAGGGCAGGAAAGGACCCGATCCTGCCAGAAGAAAGGCGGGCGACCTGTGGGGTGTGACGGGCAGCGGGTCCTCACGCTGCACCTCCTCCTCTGCCCGGAACTCCTCCTCACTCTGCACAGCCTCCTTCTGTTGCTTCCATTCTTTCTTTCTCTTCTGTGATGAGCTGCGTGAAGTCGCTCTGGGTCTGATCACTCTGTCACCTGCTTCTCTTGGTACCAGCACTCACTCTTCACACTGCTATCGGGGGGCCAGGGAACGGCCAGCTGGACCCCGCAACTTGCCACCTTTCCCGTAGCCACCTTTTCTTTCCGAACACCCATTGTGTTAATTGTGTGGGAACAGTTCATTTCCTGTGTTATCATTTATTTCACTTTGTCACAAACAGCGCTTGCTGCCTACTGGATTCTAGGCTCATGTGAGGGACTGAGACAGCAGTGGGAATAAAAGCCTCTGTTCTTAGGGAGGTCGCAGCCTCACACGTGAAGGCTCAGATATGGTGTAGGCAGTATCGTATATGGGGGACGTCACGGAACAAAATAAACGTGAAGAATACAGAGCATCAGCATTTCAACAGAATTTTGGTTAATTTGTCTTCTAGGGTACCTTTACCAACATGTTTTAACAAGTAAACTACATTCGTGCCACACTATTTTTCCTTCTCATCTTTCAATAATTATCTTTTAGTGCCATTAAAATTTGTACTTTTTTGTGCATCTGATCTTTATATTCATTGCTTTGTCAACAAGACACTGACCCATGTAGATTCAACCATTCGTTCATTCAACAAATTTGTACTGAGGACCTACTATGATTGACTGTTAAGGTATACAGATGATAATATATGTCCTAATTCTTGCCTTCAAGAAGCTTGTAATCTAAAACTGCGCTGTCCAATACAATAGCCACTAACCATAGGAATTTATTTAAATCTCAATTTAAATCTGTTAGAATCAAGTATAAGTTCACTTGCTCTGTAACATTAGGTGGCACATTTCAGGCACTCAGTCGTTTGTCCAGCTGCAGGCTTTTGTAACACACCGGGCAGACATGTTTCGTTTCCATCACACAGAAAGCTCTGTTGGACCGTGCTGGCTTAGAGGATGTGTCCGAAAAGTGGTAGTGAAGTCGGTGGGGAAGAACAGTGTATATATTTGTAGCCTTTGGAGAGAGCTGTTAATAGGTGTAGAAAGTGATGAAGATTAGGGACTGGGGCAGGCTTCAGAGACACAGTTGCTTTTGGTCATAAAGGCTGGAATCAAGCAAGTTCAAAGAAGCCAAAATAGCCTGTGTTTTGGCCCACATGCAGAGCGACACAGAGCAAGGCCTTTGCATGGAGCTGTGCAGGTTGGCGTGTTGCAGTTCTGAGAGGTCCACGCACATCTTAGTCATGTTCCCAGCGATCTGTTGGCAAGCTCTTCTTGTTCTTGCCTCTAGAGCCATGCTCATGCTTTCCCCTGAATCTGAAGAGGGTCACATCTCCTCATATCTCTCACCTGTAAGTTGCTCAACATCTAGTTCCTCCAGAAGTCCTTTTGATCTTTCCACCCTGACCCATGAGATCACGCCTCAACGGTAGAATTTCTCTACTTTGAATTCCTACACCAATTTCATCCCGAGCCACGTGATACAGCTCATAACCCGATTTGCACAGCTTCTCACCGATCCCAGATCCCACTGTTACCACTGTCTCCTGGATACTCATCAAGGCCAGGAAGAGCCCACACACTCTGTCCCTTCTAGTTCCTCAGAGCAGTGCTGAGCATATAGGCGGAGGCTCTAGAAAATCTGGTTGATTGACTGTTATGGCAGTAAATCACAACTCATTTTCATTCAGCCTCATACACGTCAAACTCACATCCTGGTAGGCACTTTAACATATATATTAAGGATAAAACGACAGACACAAAGATGTAAGCATTCCAAAGTGTACATAAAATCAGTACATTGTACCATAAATGCATTAATGAACACAGTTATGATTTAATAAAAAAAGTACACTAAGAGGATTGGATTACATATACTGAATCACTATAGAAGAATGATTAATCTCAAAGTTAATCCTCAAGTAATGTGACATTCACCTTTACAATATGAATAGCTTTCCACTGATATTTCTGTATCCATTAATATTTGGTTTAGTTTTTTTTGTTTGGAGTGAGATACACTAAATGATGTTTAATCATTTTACTCATTGCCAAGTTCCTTTCATTTTAGTGATAGGAGATCTCCAGTAACCTGTATAAATAACAGGAAGCCTTTTCAACCTTTCATCTGTCTGACTGCGTATCATTTTGTCTAGAATTCTTGACATTTATATTTTTACACTGAGCAATGGTTTAAAGAAGATTCTAAAGATATCACCCTCTTTTACCAGTATGACCATTTATGTGGCTTTCTCATGACTTATTATGGGGCATGATTTATTTTTATTCAGGACCATCTTTGAATTGTTCCCTGACATCCAGGGTTGAGCTGTGCTTTCAACTGGAAAATAATAATTCACGTCTGTTGTCTACAAGCAGCGTCATGCCATCTGTAAACAGGAGGGACACTGAACGCTCCCACCATGAGACCTTCTTTTATTTCAGTTCAACCCAATATCTGAAATAAAACTTCCAGTATCTGGGCAAATAATGACTTGAAAAGAAGAGGTATTTATATGCTTCTTATCTTTTCTGCTCCTTTCTGAAAATGAGCTAAAATGTGGTAGGCCTTCCTCAGTTTCCATAACACATGGTGTGCTTGGGCATGTGCCGTGTGGACAGTTGCTCAGAGGAAATTCACACATCAGCAGTAAATACATGTTTTCCTCATCGCTGTGTTTCTTACTATTTTCTGCTTCTCTCTTCTCTTCCCTTTTCGCCCTGATGTTTACTTCTGCAATGTGGTGAGATCTCATCATAATACACTTTGGTTTTGTTAGTGCTGTCACTAATTTTCTTTGTAAGTAGGGTTGTTTGAGTAAATAGCTAGATAGCATTTATTTATTCACTCTTTTAACTAACAGTTATCGAAGCACCTTCTATATTTTGAACATGGCCTTATGGCCTCAAGATGCAAAGAAAGATGAGGCTCAGGTTCTTGTGAAATAGGGGCTTATGTGAGAGTGATAAACCCAATGGGAATAAACAGAAGACTTCAGTAATGCTTTACATGCTATAGGACTGGAAAAGGCATGGAAAGGCCTAAATCTGCCTTGCAGGTCAAGGCCAGCTTACGGGAGGAGGGGACTTTTGAGTTTCCACTGAATAATGGGTGCACTTTGCCTAGTAGACAATGGGGAAGGGACATTCCAGGAAAAGCAACAGTCATGGAAAGCAAAGGTAACAAAGAGTGCAGTGAAGCTGGAAAAATGCAGCAAGTTGCCCGAGGTCCAGAGTGAGTCTGCAGAGCCTTGTGGGGCCAGTTGGGAAAGGCTTTTTAGTCTAGAGAATTTAAACAGCTGGTGACAGAAAGAAATTAAAGTATTTTAAGACTAAGCCTTCCTGGCAAACAAATAAACAAACCCCCCCCCCCAAAAAAAAAAAAAAAAAAAAAAGAAGAAGACTAAGTGTGGCAAAGTCAGATCTGATTTAGAAGCACGTATCTTTCTGAAGATAACGCAGAGGATGTCTAGGAGGGTAGCTGGGAGAGAGGGAGAGGCAGTGTGAGCTGCGCCAGGAGGACTCCCTAAGCCTTTAGACAAGAGGTGAGAACTGAGGGAAGTCTGAAAAGCTGGCCAGGGGCAGGGCATGGCTTTGCCCCTTCCCTCAACATGGAGAGGATTTCACTGTGTAACTTACTGCCTCCTTGAAGCCTGCCTGCCCTGGGAGTCTTTGCTACGAAGCCACTGTAAGTACTTAAAGGAGTTATTACCTTTCTGCTGAAAGGACAGTCCACAGACCAGTGGCACCTGCATTTCCTGGGAGCTTGTTAGAAATGGCAGATCTCAGGGCTCACCCAAGACCTCCTGAATCTATATTTTAGTCAGATCTCCAGGTGCGCTGTTTGCACGATGTGTTTTGAGAAACAGTGTCTCACCGTTTCCCATGGCCACATCATAGTGTTCTGGGGATAAAGTGGAAATGTCTGCTCTGTGTCCCCTGAACCCCCATAGCACAGGAGAAGTTTGGGACACACTTCAGGTGGGAAGCAGGTGCTTACTGGTTGATTTATTTTCAAAATAAAGAGTGTTACTTTAAGCAATTCAATCATTTCAATTTAATAGACATTTATTGCAACTGGGAGAACAGTTAAGAGGTTATTGCTGTATTGTCCAAGTGAAAAATGAAGTCTTGCATTAGAGCAATGATAGTGGAGATAACATGGAAGTGGAGATGAAAAAGAAATATTTAGAAGAAAAGATTTGATAGGCTTTGCTAATTAGGGATGTGAAAGTGAAGGTCAGAGTCAAGTCCAGGGTATAAGGTGCTGAAGAGTACCTGATGACCCCATGGCCAGTGGAGACTGAGTGTATTCACAGACATGCTACATGTTTATGTCTTTATTTTTCCACTTCAAAAAAATATTAATTGAGTCAGGACTGTCTATAGGGCAGGCTTGTTGAGGTGTTCTGATATTATTGTCTTTGCCCTCCAGAGACAACAATCTGAAGGAGGACATAGAAAAATAAGCTGTTTACTGAACAGTATGAGGTAAGAGCTGTGACAGTGGTAACAGCAGTGGGCTGTGTGGCCCCGAGCAGGAACACTTCACCGAGATTTGGGATGAGTGGGATCAAACAATGCCTCTCAGGAAAGGCCACTCTCATAGTTAGTCCTCAAGGGCGAATACTTAGCCAGGTATACGCGGGTCCGTCCTAGGGGTAAAGATGTGGGGTGAAGGTGGACGCTGGGCAGAGTGGACGCGAGTACAGAAGGCCTGAGGATGTGAACACTGGTTTATGTGGTGACTGTATGTGGCTCCAAACACTGCACATGAGGGATATTACAAAGTGCCCCTGATCTGTTCATTGCAGAATAGGTACCTAACAATCTCCCCAGCTGATGTCCCTCACACAGTGAACCCAGCTCTTTAATGGCAATGATGAAAATCAAATTTAAATCTGATTTCTCCCCACTTCAATCGCTAGTTAGACCCCTAATGATATTTTAAACCCTCTCCTCCTCCAAGAAGCCAATCTCCAGCTCTTTGCTCTTTTTTATAGTTCTACACATTTTCACAATCATCCTTTCCTTTTTTAAAGTCTAAGTCTTCTACTTGATTACAATCTCTGGGAAGTGAAAATTTTTACCTTATGTTTCTTTATGAACATTTTTGTTTGATCATACTTGGCACAGAATGGTGTGCAAGAATAGACTTATTATCTCCAATTAATTAACTGAATTCTTAATTATTGAACTCAGTAGATAACTCTTGTGACAGTGAGAATTATCATTTTTCTAAGCATGAGCACAAATGTGAGTTTTTCCCTAAATTTGTTTAATTAATAATGCACAACTAGCTTTAAAGGGAAAAAGAGTAGCAACCTTTGTCCCCTCATCAACGCCATTTGTACCCTGTAAAATATCTCTAAACCCCACATTTGCATTTGCTGTAATTACATGACACTTCTCTATTAACAGCTCAAAAATAAAATTGCATTTGCTTATTCGCTTTGTTAATGAAATGCAGTCATTCAGCTAGGTCAGTCTCACACTAAAATTGGACACCCTGTAGCCTACAGGAAAGAGAAGGTGTTTCCTGTAGGAAACAAGCTTCCCTAAGTTACGACAATTTCTTCTCATAAGAGAACTGTTGCCAAAGAGATCTATGTCCTTGATGTTTTACTCTCATCTCACTAAGATATGCTAAAAGGCACTCTCACTTCTGCATTCTATTTAATTTTTTCTTTCATCTGAAACTCTTTGTGACTTTTTTGCCTCCTTACCAAATTGAAAGAAGGGGCTGTGTTCTTTTTATAAAGAAATGGCAGCGGGGGCATAAATAGCACTTTGACAGCTCTTTCATTTTATTCAAGAAAAATAGATGGTTTCATAGAACCATCTTGGAATTATATTGCTATAATTCTGTCACTGTTTTCCAAAGGACATCTCCCCCAATCCAAGCCATTGTCAGTGACTAACTATGGACACAGATGACAACCCCTCAGCATGTGGACTCTGTGGGAGAAGTCACGAGAAGGTGACTTGTAAACTTGGCCTCTTAGAGATGGATTTTAAATCAAAAGTCTATTCTTAACTTATTAAGGACCTTATGAGAAAGCCAAGATCACATGTGGGTATCAGTCTATGTGTGATAACCCCCCAAAATGTTCTATTTCATTAGAGTTCAAAAATGCCCATCTGTCTAAAGAAGACTCTGATTATGCAAATGACTATACATTGGGCGTCTTCATCTCCACGGTTAAGTGATATTCTTTAATTTTTATATTTTATTATTATGGGCACATAATAGTGGTATATCTTTATAGGGTACATGGAACTCTTTAAAAATCTACAAAATAAATGTTTTAGATTAAAAATACCTTTATACCATCATAACTTTCTTCTCGCCAATACCTGGCAAACAATATTATGTCAGTGAGATCTCAGTTGGGGACATTTAAAAAAACACGTAATATTTGACCTCAGAAACTACACACTGATGATTTTCATTATTCTGTTGCAACATTACAATACAGTTTCTCTCCTATTGCACCTGTCACTTTCTCAAACACACATACTTGATTTTACCTATTCACTCTTCTTTGCAACTTCTTATGTTTCCAAATATTTCTGAAGATACACATGGGGCTTGGAATTTCACTTTTTTTCTATATAAAGTCAACAAGGTAACTTTCTATATAGCCAAGAACTCAACTTAACCTTATCTAGGCTTGAACTTAATAGTTTAAAATAGAGTTCTATTGTGGGGCAAATGATTTATTTTAAAATAAATATGGCATTTCTTATGTGATAATCTTGGCCCAGCAATTTGAGGAATCTAATGAAAATCTTTGATTTATCACTATCGTAATCCCCCCTAGTAATAATAACCTTCTGACAAAAAGTGCTCTGAAGAAAGATGTGGTAATGAGTCAGACCACATACTCTTTATTCCCTTCCCACTCTTTGCACTCTGAAAGCCCACAGAATAATCTCCTAACCTTGGGAAAGTCACCGACCTCTGCATGGTCCTGTTCTCATTTGTTTAAAGTAAAGATAATGTCTTCACTGTATTACCTACTTCGGAGATGAAAGCGTAAAGACTAATAACGATAAAAAGCACATCAGGCTTTCTGGAAACCAGAATTAGCATAAAGTATTTATGAAACAGTGCATACTACAACTTTGTAAATATAAAGGCAAAGGTTTTATAATGTATGTTGAAAAAAGAAAATTCACAGGGCAAATAAAGCATATCCTGAAGCTCATTCTTTGGAAGTGCTCCTCTGTGCGGCGTACCCTGTATTATTAGTCCACACGAGAGACCTGAGGAAACGCTCACGCCCTGGCACTTAGTATTCAGCCATGGCTTCCTACTATAGGCAGGAAAATGATCATCTTCTACTTTAAGCACTGGATTTACTGCTCCTAATGGTAGATTTGCATTTGTTCTAAGATTACAAATAACAATTATGCCAAAGCAATTACTCTTAACCTCAATTTGTAGTTCTCGCCTGCAGCAGGGTACTTTCATCTGTTCCATTTATTTCTATTCTCATTTTGGCCTGAAGGTATTCCTAAATAAATCAATGACAGTAGATGTTGGAACAGGTCTACTGCATAACACCTAGGCCGATTCTACACAGTGTGGAGAACGAGAAAATTGTAACTATAATTCAAGTAAAAACAGAAAGCATGGTTCTGCTAAGTTATCTGAATAAATCAAGGGAGCAGCTTTTGCCCTAGGTGAGCTTGTTTGCTCTCCTGTATGCTGTTCCTGTGAGTGCACGGAGAGCTTTCTAGGTAGCAAATACAAAACAAAGAGTGCACCATCTACCTTACGAGTAGTTTGGAGTGCTCCACCTCAACTGTGTGACTTGCCTTTACCAGCAACCCTAATTAATGGAAATCACTAATTGTAAGTATAACATAATTTAATCTTCATCATGAACTTCTGACTGTGCCAAGCATTAATGAGGACATGACCTTTTTAAATCCCTATTTTACACAGGAGGAAACTGAGGCATAAAAAGATGAAAGAATTTCCCCAAATTCACAGAGCTAATCAATGTCAGATCCAGCTCTATGGGATTAGTGTAGTTCTTACCAGATACCAGGATTGTGTTACTTTGGGTAAATCTTTTAGCCTCCTCTGAGTCTAATTCTCCTCATTTGAAAATGATGAAAAAGATTTGTGCTACCTCACAGGTATGATCTCACAGAAATGATCTCACAGAAATCATTTGTGCTACCTCACAGAAATGATCAAATATTTCCATACTTTAGAAATGCTAAAGCCCTCTCTGTGTGTGAGGGGGTTAGTAGACGTCATAGGGCTCTGGGGGTAAATTTTGGATTACAGTTCCCCACACAGTATCCAGGCCACTAATGGAGGGGTGAACATTTTACAGGTCAGGAGAATCTCATAAGAGGTATTTGACATGGTGGAGAGTACCTGGGTATTCAAAGATCCAAGATCTGAGTTTAAATTTGGATCTTAGCAAGTCAATCAAGAAATTATTATATTAACCAGAATCATAAATAAGCTGGCAAAGAAAAAGTTGAGAGAAGGATGAAAGGATTGAGTGGCTGTCACCCAAACCAGTGACCCTGACATGTGGAACTAATGAGCTTCTTGGGGTCATGAAACTAGAGGTGAGAGAGGTGGGAAACTGGTGACGAGGAGACGGTCCCGGGACAATTACAGAAGAAAACAACTGGTACTAGTAAACGTCTCAGAGTCTGAATGCAATAAAGTCCCCAAAGATTCAAGATTCTAAAATATGATAGGACTTATGGTGCTGGTATTATGAGTGCTCTGTAAAGATGCTTAGAAACTCATTTTGCCTTATTTTATTAGCAGCCTCACAAGGAAATTAAAATTTTTAATGACTAATTTCTTAACATTAAAGATTTCCTTAAGACATTAAGTGAGACATTAGAGAAGGGTAGAGACTAGTTTACAAGCTTACATTCTAGATCATGTCTCTCTTTGCCAGTTTCATAAGATATGCCGCTACTTACTTTAATATGAAGATCTGGCCACCAGAAAATGGTGCAGAAGGGGAATTTGCAGGATAATAGAAGTATAATAACAAGCTCTGTCCTGAAATTCCTTTTGTCATCATGCTATTTAATTTAGGAATAAAGAAGAGCAATGCAGGCAAATTAAAATAAACATTGTATTTCAAAACCCATGTTCTCCATACAGCTCTGTAATGACAATCAATTAGATACCTGATTTTAAATTATTTTGGATAGAGTTGTCAAAGATCTTTATTTATTTGGAAAACTATTTGGTTTGCTTTATTACTCATAAACATGACATTGCTATACATTTTGAACTGATTTTTTTTTTTTTTTAAGGAAAGAAGTGACCTTAGAGGTCTATTAATTTATTTGACTATTCTTTCAACAAACTTAATAACCTTACAAATGTCAAATTTGATTGAATGAATAATAAGGCTCATGATTGATTTTCCTTGATAGGAATGCAAATTTTCATTTCACGTCTTTCATGTAAAACATGTCAATGGATACACTGTCATTCAGTGATAATTCTGTTTTTCAATGAGGATATAAATGCACAGATTATCAACCTTTACTGACACTAGTTAAATCTTTTCTTTGATTCAGATAATCCCAGTTCCTTTAGGATTTTGTAGACTTTTGTGGTCACCATGATAACCATTACGGAAATTGACTAGAGTCATACTTTTAAAATGAAAAGAAAATCCTATCTTGTGCACCAAGAACATGTTGGTGGCTGCTCTCAGATGTACTGAACTCAACGCAGAGCTGAAAGGGATAGCAAGTTTTTCTACTCATCAGTACCTTCCAAACCATATTTTCTTTCATTGACACTAAAACAACTTATGGAAGAGGCCCGTGTGAAGCATTTTCTTTCTGGTCAAGCTGTGGGCTGATGCTGTAGCACAGTCATCCATCACAGAGCCAGATCACGGCAGCAGCTCCCCCCAGGGCTGTGCACTGTGCTGTACCAGAACTGCACACGGAGGCAGAGCGGCCACGGAAGGACTAAAACTTCCAGGAACATCTTGGTTGGGAATTTTTTAAAAGGTAAATATTGCAGAGGGTGGGAAATGTTTTCTAGGTTGATTTATACTGAAATTTACCTCCTATGTTAAAAAAATGCAAATTGTCTAATCTCTGATGAGAGAGATCAGGTTTAGAAATATCCAGGGGTATTTCTATTATCCTTTCTCATAAAAGGAGAAAATGTTAAAATACGTAACTTCCTAATATACCTAGAAAATACTCTAGTAGATAGTTGTATAGGTAGTCATAACCTTAATATGGATCAATGAAAATTCTTTCTGTAAAGTTTAATTTCACCAGATTTCCACCTTGAGATGAAGATTCAAGGAACTTGTTCATGAACATAAAGCTAACAAATAGTGAGTGAGATGTGACTTTAAGTCACTAGACTCTAAGTCTAGCCTGGTAGAGTACAAAGAGAAAAAGTGATAATTCACATATCTAATCCCATGCATGACCAAAAGCCACAGAACCAAAGCAGTATTTTCTTTCATTTTTGTCACACTCATTTAGTCAAATGCCTCCTCCTCACATCACAGCTGTGATAACAGCTACTCGAACTGAGAACCTGGGGAAATTACCATATTCACAAAGATGGAAGAACAGTCATCAGAATGTTTGAAATGCAGCCCAGTTCTTAACACAAATCAGTGGTCGAGATCTACACCTATGCTCTTATTGAGGGCAATTCAACAGCTTCTTCACAAAATAATACTGTAGAACTTAGAAGAAAGGATGTGAAATTTCAATCAACTTCAAGAAATTGATTGCAAAATATAGAATTGAATATAATTCAGTTGACAACAGTGGATCTTAAAAGAGAAAATAAATAAAAGTGTGAATATGTATATATATTTATTTGTAATTATGGATACATGATAGTTGTGTATCTTTATAGGGTACTTGTGATGTTTTGATATAGGCATACGATGTCTATTAATCAAATTAGGGTAATTGAGGTGAATATTACCTCAGGCGTTTAACATTTCTTTGTTTTAGGAACATTCCAGTTTGACTCTTTGAGCTATATTAAAGTATACCCTAATTTACTGTTATTTGTAGTGACTTTGTTGTGCTTTAACATACTCTTCATTCTCTCTAATTATCTAACTATATTTTAGCACCCATTAACCAGCCCCACTTTGTCCCTACCCCTCTGACTACCCTTCTGCAGCCCTTGGTAACTTTCATTCTACTGTCTTCATGAGATGGATTATTTTTCATATTTAGCTCCCTCATATGAGTGAGAACATGCAAGATTTTTCTTTCTGTGCTTGGCTTATTTCCCTAAATACAATGTTCTCCAGTTCCATCCATGTTGTTGCAAACGGCAGGATTTCATTCTTTTTGTGGCCATATAATATTCCATTGTGTATGTGTCTCCTAATTTCTTCATCCCTTCTCTGTTGGCAGACACTTAGGTTGATTACATATCTTGGCTATCGTGATTGGTGCTTTTTGATATATGAATTCCCCTCCTTTAGACACATACCCAGCATTGGGATTGCTGGCTCATATGTTAGCTCTATTTTTAATTTTTTGAAGAACCTCCATACAGTTTTCAATAATACATTCCCACCAACAGTACGAGGGTTCCCCTTTCTCTGCCTCCTAGCCAGCATTTGTTATTACCTGTCATTTTGCTAAAAGGCATTTTAACCAGGTGAGATGGTATCTCATTGAAGTGTTGATTTGCATTTCTCTGCTGACTAATGATGCTGAGCATGTTTCCACATGCCTATTGGCCATTTATATGACTTCTTTTGAGAAAAGTCTATCCAGAGCCTTTGCCCAGTTTTCAATCAGATTATTTGTGGGTATTTTTTTCCTATTGAGTTGTTAAACCTTCTTCTATATTCTAGTTATTAATATCTAGTCAGGTGGAGAGTCTGCAAATACTTTCTCCTACTTGGTGGGTTGTCTCTTCACTTTGTTGATTGTTTCCTTTTCATCTTGATGTGATCACATGTGTTCAAATTTTTTATTATTATTATTTTTTTTTTTTTGGTTGCCTGTGCTTTGGGACTTAAGAAGCCCTTGCCTAGACCAATGTCCTAAAGCAATTCCCCAATGTTTTCCCACAGTAATTCCCTAGTTTCAGGTCTTAGATTTATATTTTTAATTCATTTTTGATTTTTGTATGTGGCAAGAGATAAAGATATAGTTTCATTCTTCTGCAGATGGATATTCAGTTTTCCGTATGAAAAAGCATCATCCTTTCCCCACTAGATGTTCTTTGCAATTTTGTTGAGGGTAAGTTCACTATTGATGTGTGGATTTACTTCTGGTGTCTCTTGCTTGTTCCATTGGTCTATGTGTCTGTTTTTATGTCAGGACCATACTGTTTGGTTACAACTCTGTGGCATAATTTGAAGTCAGGTAATGTGACTCCTCCAGTGTTGTTCTTTTTACTCAGGGGAAGGCTTTTGCTACATTGTGACTTTGTGGTTCTATATAAATTTCAAGATTATTTTTTATGAAGAACGGCATTGGTATTTTGATGGTGATTCCATTGAATCTTTAGATTGCTTTGGGCAATATGGTACATTTTAACGGTATTGATTCTTCCAATCCCAGAGCATGGACTATCTTTCCTTTTTTTTTTTTTTTTTAATGTGTGTCCTTTTCTCCTTATTTCATCAGTGTGTTATAGTTTTAATTATAAAGATATTTTATTTCTTTGGTTAAGTTTATCCCTAGTTATTTCATTTGTGGCTATTGTAAACGGGATTACTTTCTTGTTTTCTTTTTCAGCTTGTGTACTATTGTTATATAGAAATGCTACCCTTTTTTGTACATTGATTTTATATCCAGCAACATTATTGAATCTTGTTTTCTAGTTCTAACAGTTTTTGGGTGGAGTTTTTAGGTTTCTCTAGATGTAAAGGTCATATTGCCTGGAAAAAAAAAAGGATAATTTGACTTCTCATTGTCCAATTTTCATGTCCTTTATTTCTTTCTCTTGACAGATTGCTCTATCTAGAATTTCTAGTATTGTTCAGAGAAGTGAAAATTGGCATTCTTGTCTTATTACAGATATTAGAAAAACGATTTTCAGTTTTTCCCCATTCTCGATAATACTAGCTATGAGTATATATGGCTGTTATCATGTTGAGGTAAATTCCTTCTATCCTCAGTTTTTTGAACTTTTTATCATGAAGAAATGTTTAACTTTATTGAATGCTTTTTCAGTATCAAAATGATTATATGTATTTGTCCTTCATTTTATTGCTGTGGTGTATCTCATTGATTGATTTGTGTATGCTGAACCATCCTTGCATCCTTAGGATGAATCCCACTAGATCATAATGAATAATCTTTTTAATGTGTTTTAATGTAAATTTGGTTTGCTAGTAATTTTTTTTTTTAAGGATTTTTCCATCTATGTTCATCAGAAATATAAGCCTATAGTTTTATTTCTTTGTTGTCTTTGTCTCATTTTGGTATCAAGGTGAAAGAGGCTTCACAGCATGAGTTTGGGAGTATTCCCTCCTCCTTGGCTTTTTGGAATAGTTTAAATAGGATTGGTATCAGTTCTTCTTTGAATGCTGGGTAGAATTCGCCAAAGAAACCATTGGGTCCTGGGCTTTTCTTTGATGGGAGACTGTTTATTACTGCGTCTACCTCATTATTTGTTATTGTTTATTTGAATTCTGGATTTCTTCCTGGTTCAATCTTGGTAGGTTGTGTGTGTCTAAGAATTTATCCATTTTTTCTAGGTTTACTCATTTATTGGCACATATTTGCTCATTGTAGTGCCCACTGATCCTTTGGATTTCTGTAATTTCAGTTATAGTGTTTCTTTTTATCTGTGATTCTGTGATTTTATTTATCTCCCTCCTCCCTCCCTCCCTTCCTTCTTTTTTTCTTTCTTTCTTTCATTAGCCTGGTTAAAGGTGTTTCTATTTTGTTTATCTTTTAAAAGAACAACTTTTGATTTCATTGATTTTTTTTTTTTTTTTTTTTCAGTTTCTGGCTGGAGCTGGGTTTGAACCCACCAACTCCAGCATATGGGGCCGGTGCCCTACTCCTTTGAGCCACAGGTGCTGCCTGATCTTTTGTATTTTTTTGTTTCAATGTCATTTATTTCTTGTCTGACTTTTATTATGTCTTTTCTTCTACTAATTTTGGGTTTGGTGTGCTGTTTTATCTTCCTTTCTTTGAGATGCAATGTTAGGTTGTTTAATTGAAGCTTTTCTAATTCTTTGATGCAGGGCACTTATTGCTATAAATTTTCCTCTTCTTACTGTTTTTACTATAGCCCATAGGTTTTGATATGTTGTGTTTTTATTTTCATTTGCTTGTAGACATTATTTAATTCCCTTCTTAATCTCTTCATCCACCCATTGGTCATTCGGGAGCATATTGTTCAATATCTTTCCATGTGTTTGTGTATTTTCTAAAGCCATTATTGATTTCTAGTTCTATTCAAACGTGGTGAGAGAAAATACTTGGTATGATTTCAGCATTTTGAATTTTTTGAGACTTGTTTTAAGGCCCAACATATGGTCTATACTTTAGAATTATAGTATTAGCTGAGGAGCTGAGGAGAATGTGAATTCTGCAACTGTTGAATGAAAAGTTCTATAAATAGCTAGTAGGTCCATTTGGCATACTAATTATAGTGCAGATTAAGTCCAATATTTCATCATTGATTTTTCTGTCTGGATGATCTGTCCAATACTGAAAGTGGAGTGTTGAGGTCTCTAGTGATTATTGTATTAAGATTGCTCTCTGTTTTTACCTCTGATAATATTTGATTTGTGTATCTGGGTGTGCCAGTGCTGTGAATATATATTTGTGTATATATGTTGTGTATATTTAGAGTTGTTGTATTCTCTTGCTTAATTGACCTCTTTATCTTTTTTTTTTTTTTTTTTTAGAGACAGGGTCTCACTTTGTCACCCTGGGTAGAATGCCATGGTGTCATAGCTCACAGTTCTTGGGTTTAGGCAATTCTCCTGCCTCAGCTTCCCTAGTAGCTGGAGCTACAGGTGTCCTACACAATGCCCAGCTAGATCTTTTTTGTTGCAGTTTGGCCAGGGCCGGGTTCGAACCTGCCATCTTCAGTATATGGGGCCAGCACCCTACTCACTGAGCCACGGGGGCTGCCTGACCCTTTTATCATTATATAATGACCTGCTTTGTCTCTCTACAATTTTTCCCTAAAATCTATTTTATCTATAGAAGTAAAGCTACTCATGTTTGGTTGTTGTTGTTTATTTCCATTTGCATTGAATATCTTTTTCCATCCCTTTATTTTCAATCTAAGTGTCTTTATAGGTGAATCTTTTTTTTTTTTTTTTATTTGTAGACAACACAGTTTGTTCTTATTTTCTTATCCATTCAGCCACTCAATATCTTTTGATTGCCAAATTCAGTCCATTCACATTCAGTGTTATTATTGGTAGGTAAGAGTTTACTACTGCCATTTTGTTACTGAATTTCTAGTTGTTTTGTGGTCCTTTTTTTTTTTTTTAACTTCCCTCCTGTCTTCCTTTGTTAAAAGTGATTTTCTCTTAGTGTGTTTTAATTTTTTAATTTTTGTGTGTATGTATCTCTTATACACCATGGGGCTTGAAATAAACATTTTATAACCAATTATTTTAACATATGACAACTCTCTTTATACACAAATAATCAAATAAACAAGGAAAACAAAATCTGGTAGATGTTCTTTAATTCCATCTCCTCTGCCTTATAACTTTGTTGTTTCTATCCATATCTTTTTATGCGCTCTCTCTCTCCCAAAAGTTGTGTTTTTCTTTTCTTTTCCTTTTTTTTTTTTTTGCAGTTTCTGGCCGGGGCTGAACCACCTTCAGCATATGGGACCAGCGCCCCACTCCTTTGAGCAACAGGCACCACCCTGTTATTTTTGAAAGGTTTGTCCTGTATTTTTCCAACTCAAGATATAAATGGTTTATATACCACAGTTACCACAAAGGATAATTCTGTGAATAATGATTTTGAGATAAATTGTTTTCATTGGTATTGCATTTCTGAGCTGTGACCCTTTATCCTAAACATTATTCACATGGTTTTACATCACAGATTTGAAAGTGGTTTCACAGTGCTTTAATCAACTAAGTAAAAAGAGGAAAAGGTAAAGAAAACACAAATCTGCATTGCAGGTTATTTAAAATTTGGTCAATATTTTTTCCATAAAAACAGAAATGACTATATATCTATATATATATACTGTGTGTATATGAAATAGTACAATAACTAACATTAAGTTAATCCCTTAAGAACATACTAATTTTAAGTGCTGTTACATTGATTAAACAACTATAGATAATACTAAATCAATTTTTCTCCCAACAATTGATTAAAACCTAAAGATCTTAAAGTTAAAATGTAATGTGACAATACCGAATCACAGAATTTACATGTATTCTCGCTTTATGTGTAGATAGAATAAACCAAGAAACATACTCCCGTCAACAGGACTACTGTGATCTGAAGATGCTGAGGCAGGATGCTGTGTTTTCAAGCCCTGCTTAGATAAGATAATCTGGGATGCTTTATGGAAAGATTGCGTGGTAGGAGACATTAGAACAGACACACTAATACTACCCCAGCACAGCCAAGAGGTGGTGAGTCTTGTCCCAGCTGGTGGCAGTAACAAGAGCAAGTGCAACTACAAAAACATAAATAATAAAACCCATTTGCATATGGGTAGAAGTCGGGATGAGGTGGCAGGGGACAGGAAGGAAAGTTGATGGTCACTCCAAGATATTGAATATATGTGGCTAAGAATACAATATAACCATAGGGAGCAGTAGGAAAATAAAAGGAAGGAAAGACGGTTTTGAAGAACAGTTTGCTAAATATAATAATTCCAATAGCAGCTCTTACATTACACTTCCTGCTAAGCACTGTTCTTCAGGGCTTTACATTTATCACAAAAACCTTACGTGGTAAATGTTCAAGTTGACATGTTTGAATGAAGTTAGAGATGGAAAGAATATAGTTCCGGAAATTGACATTCACTAACCAAAATAAGCCATTTTTAGTTCTTCAGATGACATTGTCAAAGGCACCTGTTACCCTGGTCTGAAGGAAGTAGATGGGGGTAAATATTAAGAGGAGAAAGCACTGTTCACACTTGAAGTTACATGCTTTGCAGTCATCTCTTAAAAATGCCTCACAGGCCCAGTGCAGTGGCTCACACCTGTAATCTTAGCATTCTGGGCTTGCGGTCAGGAGTTCAACCAGCCTGAGCAAGAGTGAGACCCAATCTCTACTAAAAGTAGAAAAACTGAGGCAAGAGGATCACTTGAGCCCAGGAGTTTGAGGTTGTTGGGATGTATGACACCATAGCTCTCTACCCAGGGCAAAAGAGACTGACTAAAAAAAAAAAGAAATGGCTCACAGGTGCATAAGGGTAAATATGAAGAAATGAGATGCTAGCAGCTCAAAAAAATTCTTATAGAAAAATTGCTCAATACGAATTTATTTTACTGAGATAAGAAATTCATTGTCAGAGGATGCGAAACAGCTTTAAGAACTGAAACAATGTGTAAGTAATTGATAATTGTGTCTATGTAAAAAGAGTTATTTTGTTTATTGGAGGAAGAGAGATACTGTCATATTTCAGGTCTGTGCCTCCTCACAAAAGGCTCAGAGGGAAAAAGCAAGACCAGGCAAGTGTAGCAAAATACTGACATTTGAAAAGTCTGGGCACAATTCTTTGTTTCTTAAAACTCTTTGTAAGTGTGAAACTATTTAAAGTGTAAGCTAAGGTGGGGGTGGGGTGAGGTGGTAGCTTACACCTGTAATCCCAGCATTCTGGGAGGCAAGTCAGGTGGACTGCTTGAGATCAGGAGTTGAAGACCGGACTGAGCAAGTGGAAGACTCTTTCTCCATTAAAAATAGTAAAACTAGGTGGGGGTTGTGGCAGATGCCTGTAAACCCAGCAACTTGGGAGGCTGAGGCAAGAAGACTGCTTGAGCTCCATTGCTATGAACTATGATGACACCACAGCATTCTACCGAGGATGACAGATTGAGACTGTCTCAAAAAATAGTAGGTAAATAAATAAGTAAATAAATAATTTAAGAAATACAAGTTAAAAGAGAAAAAAAAGGAATTATTCTGATTGTAGACTATATATGTGTGTATTTGGGGACCATTCTAAAGCCGAAAAAAGAAAAAAGAATTCATGTTAAAGATGGGGGAAAAAATAGAATGTATTGTTTGCATGAACAAGAAAATCCTATAGAAACGAATTCCATCTGCCCCACTTCAAGCACTCATGAAGTGCTGAGGCTGTGGCTGCAGAGCTGAATGAGATCAAATCTATCCCCTGTCATAGCATCATGTTAAATGCCTACAGAAGGTTAAGCATAATAATAATAGTCGAAGAGCAACGGCTGGTGGATAATTGCCATAAAGCTCATTGGAATTTCAAAGGGTAGGAAAACAGGTGATGACTCACTTTGCTGACTACCATACAAACAAACCAGCAGTGGTTACCAGGCAAGGACTTACAGAACCCACAGCCCTGCAGCCCAGGGCCCTCGCCCCTGGCTGCCTCTGAAGTTTGCTCTTCTGTGTGGGCTCCCCTTCATAGTTGCCACTTTCTCTCTCCACCTCTTTCAGAAATCCCCTTCCTCGCTGGGCTCTCTTTCTCTTTTCCATCATCCCACTTTTTTTTTTTTTTTTTTGGCAGTTTTTGGCTGGTGCTGGGTTTGAACCCACCACCTCCGGTAGATGGGGCCGGCGCCCTACTCCTTTGAGCCACAGACGCTGCCCACCCATCATCAACCCACTAGATGCTTTTTCTCATTCTCTTTCTTATCCATTTCTGAGTATAATCAGAGCAAATTGTACTTTACAAAATCAAGTTTTTGCATTTAGTGAGTATAATGTGAGCCTTACAATATTATATTTGGAGCTGAATTTTTAATACGTTTCTCTCCATTAAAAACTGCCCTCAAATTTCTATTTCTTTTGATTGGGAACTTTATTGATTTCTGTTTGAGTAACAGTTTTAAAAATGGATCAAAATTTCATCTTAGTTATCTAGGTATAGATAGCAAGGGTGAAAAATCTTACAAATATCTTATTTTATATGTGGTTTTCAGAGTGCCATGAATTCAGACAATTTTGGATAAAGAATTAGTTCTGTTTCTATGGTAGAGCCCATTCCCTAGGGAACTGGCGAAGATACTTTACAACAGATACAACACT
Organism: Loris lydekkerianus; assembly: GCA_963574355.1. Classification (NCBI taxonomy): domain Eukaryota; kingdom Metazoa; phylum Chordata; class Mammalia; order Primates; family Lorisidae; genus Loris; species Loris lydekkerianus. Next base: position 21,938 of record CAUYPK010108931.1, read on the forward strand.
ATCGTGTGTACCCAGGATGAACAGCAGCTTGGCTGTTCCTGAATTGACCCAGTTGTTGCTCAGTAAGGAATTCTCTATTCTACAGAAATATTTTTTTTCATCTCTTCATGTGCATTTTGAAGCCTTCAGAAACACCATTTTAGAAAGGAGACTGAACAAAACATGAGGGCTCCAATAGTTGTGAAGAGCTGTTTCCATGGCCTGGATTAAAATAGAAAGTGCTGGGAAAGGCCTGGAGCATGAAGGCAGCTGGTTTACACGGGGAGTTCAGGCGCCTGGACTGATGAACTCCTGTCTAGCTCACACTTCCATCATTTGATTAATGGATTTTTCAAATTACAGTGCAGTATCCTGCTCTGACTCCCTCACCACCATCCTCCCTATGAAACACATTTGTACCCAGGCAGAAAGTACTGTTCTCAATAAGTGTTTCTCAAACATTGACGTGTACCCTAATCACCTGGGAATTCTGCAAAAATCCCAATTCTGACTCAGTAGACTTGAGTGTCTGTAACAAGCACACCAGTGTGCCGGGGGCTTCTGGTCCACAGACAAGGCTGCGAGTAGCAAGGCTGCACGTCACAATGATGTTCTGGCAAATGTCAGTGATATTCCATCGTATGTTGTCGCCAATGTTTATAGGGTTATAAATGTTATCTCTCCTTTTCTCCAGATTTATAAACTATTTGGGATTTGGATACTACCTGCATTTTCTTCCCACATAATGTACTTTAGAGTTCCACCCACATCTTGGGCATTTAAAGACAATAACATGCTCAGGTAAATTCTACATTAAATGTATCACTTTACATCATCTTTGAATAAATAATTTCCACTTCACATAAGGGAAAGAAAACAGTAAAAATGACGGTTGATTTGAGGAGGGACATATACTCAACAAGGCAAGTGAACACACAAAACTACTGATGCTCTTCTGTCCAACCGGGACACCATTTAGACGCAACACTTTGTCACAGATACTCTCTCCCACTGGGACCAGTGATCTGGACAACGTGCTTTCTGCTTAGGACCATGGCAAAGAGGCAATTCCAGTAAGTGGTGTTACAATCTTGGATTGTTGCTTTAGGCTGAAAGTACCAAAGGCAAAATTGCATACAGTGAGTGAATATTCCAAGAGAGGAAAGGAAAAGGGAGGAGGGATTTAAGAAAATATCTTGCATACACCACTGATGTTTCTTCTAAGAACTTCATCTTTTCCCTGCTTCATTTTCTTTTTCGTTTCTGTCTTTCTTTTCTTTCTTTCCTTTTTTTTTTTTTGTAAAGACAGAGTCTCACTTTATCACCTTGGGTAGAGTGCCGTGGTGTCATAGTTCACAGCAGCCTCCAGCTCTTGGGCTTAGGCGATTCTCCTGCCTCAGCCTCCCAAGGAGCTGGGACTACAGGCGCCCACCACAACGCCCGGCTATTTTTTGGTTGCAGTTCGCCGGGGCTGGGTTTGAACCTGCCACCCTCGGTACACGGGGCCAGCGCCCTACCCACTGAGGCACAGGTGTCGCCCTCTTTTTCGTCTCTTTAGGGAACTGTCCCCTTGCTTCTTCTGGTGCTCAGAGGACAAATGACCAGAAGTCATGGCCAGGGCTAGCTGTTTCCTGGAAGTAAAGAGGTTTGGGTTGCAAGTCAGCTTCTAAGATCACTTACAGCTAAAACATTCTTTTATAATAAATCTCTGAACATTTATTGAACACCACCAATGTATTAGGCATTGTGTTTCCTTTTAGTATTTTTTAGGAGGGAGGGAGGTTATGTCTACTCTTGCCTGTAGAAAAATTTAAAGCATATTTTAAAAAAGGGATATCCAGATTATCTAAATATATTGATGATGAACAGAGAAGAAAGTTTTGTGTTCATCAGTCATATTTTTTGTTGTCGTTGCTGCAGTTTGGCTGAGGCCAGGTTCGAACCTGCCACCATGGATGTATGGGGCCAGCGCCCTACCCACTGAGCCACAACTGCTGCCTGGCTCCTTATGTCTTAATCCATTTTATTTTTTTTTAAGTTTTTGGCCAGAGCTGGGTTTGAACCCGCCACCTCTGGCATATGGGCTGGCGCCCTACTCCTTTGAGCCACAGGCGCCGCCCCATTAGTCATATTTTTTAATGACTTGTTAATAAGCAAACACAGATACATGATATTAAATATCTATATTTCTTATTTTCCTTAATATGCAAATACACACAGATGTGAAAAAGGAAAAAAAAATGTTTTAAGGTTACCAATTACACTGGTCTTTGTGTCTGTTTTTAGTTACAAAATGTAAATGATCTAAATGTCTTATTCACAGCATTTTGATTGAATTAGCTTTGCCATAAAACATCTATGTTTTCTGAAACACATTCATACATCCCGAGGTCTGCGACTCACCAGGTGCCTTTGAAAGTCTTCTGCCAATGTACTATGTAATGAGAATAAAACACATTTGTATTTTTAAGGAATATGTATATATATTTATATTTTTTTAAAGATATATTTCTTAAATAAGACTATAGTTTAAATTTTAAAAAGTTATCATTTAAAATAAATCCTTAAAAATGATAGTAAGATATTTCTATTTAACAGATAAAGTAATACTATAGTGTAGAAACAGAATAAATAAATATAATTTACTATTAATCTGGCTAGCTAGCTTTGCAATAATGTAACTTCTGGTAATTTTTGTTTTGAATTTTGACATTAAATATTACGCAAAAACGAAGAGTTTGTTAATATTAGACCTTTTTAAATTGGCACACTACAAACTGTACTTTGGCTTTTAAATGTGAATATTTCCTTACGTGGGATATCCGCTTATGTTTTATTTTAGACCATTTAAAAAGTAATATTATTTTTAAAACAATTACCTTTGATACATTAAATGTGGAGTTTCACTCTCAAACTAAAATACAACTTTCCAGGAAAATATCACTCTTCTCATTGACAAGTGGCTACTAACTATATATAGTCATTGACTAAAAGGGGTGTTCTAAATCTTTTCTTCAAATTATATCATCCTACTTTTATTTAGAAAACCAGGAGCATTAATTAAAAGAACAAAACAAAGCAAAAGAAAAATCCCCCAAACCTGTAGGCAGGAGGGATGAATATATTTCTGAAAACCCAGCTGACCCTGACTGAAATATCTTTTAGACAGCTTTCGCAGAGAAATAAAATGTTCTGGGAATAGCTATTAGTTAAAAACATTTACTATAGTATTAAGGCAGCCAACTGGCTTAAATGTTATCCCTAAAGTCACCATCCAGCAAGTAACATGTTTCAGTCAGCTTTACCCCACACAGGCCTTCGAGAAGAAAAGAAACAGAGCACAATGCTATTTATTTTTTTAAAAAATGTTTTCTATCAAGGCTTCTACCACTCTCGTTTACGCTTTGACTGGTTAAAACTCGTAAATCTCCTTCTCACAGCCTATATGCCGCGCAACTTAAAATAACCATTTTGTGCCTTAAATTTGGCCTCCTGCCAGTTTATATTATCACAGAAAGGTGTTTTAAAGTACTGTAACTAGATTGCAAATGAAGGCAGAAATACTTTTAAGGGAAAGAATTGAAGGAATAACTTTCCTTCCTTTCTGTAAGGCTTATAAAATGTATTTCACTAAAATATGCTTTGTGATCTGGAAACACTGCAAGGCTTCCTTTAGATTAAAAAAAAAAGTAAACATATAAAAATTCCAGTTCTTGTCACCCTATTTCTTTATGCACTTGCTTATTTTCATTGCAATTTATACTGTATACTACTTCTGTAATATAAAACAACATTAGCAAGGGAGACATTTCTTTTGTCTGAAAATGAGAACTAAATGGGGGAAAAAATCCATGATAGCCTTAGTAGCTGTGTTATTTGACATTATGATTGGGAAGTAAACAACATACCAGTAAGATTTTCCTATATTGTCTAATGAAAAGTTTGAAGCACATTCTATCTATTGCTTACAAATGCTTCATTGTCCCCTGACAAATGGTCTGTGGAAAATCTCTAAAATCTTCTCTTGCAGTACTACAGCTTAAAAGATTCATACCATCAAACACTGCACCTCAAAGGCTAATGTCTACTCTCCAAATTTCAAATACTGGAGCCTAATAAAAATTTAAAGAGTCCGAGCTCTTCTCCAGGGAGCAGCTGCCAAGCATCTCTTGGAAGAAACATAAACAGCCTCCATCTAGAATAGCCATGTCTTATCTTTGAGAAAAGATATCGTAAGGGCGAGCATTTTTAATAGGAAAAAAAATCCAAGTTATGCTACAGAATGTTAATTAATGGGCTTTTTATGGCTCAATAACTGCATCACAAAAGCATTTCAAATATTTCAGATGTATTTATAAAAAGAAAATGAAAATATTTATACAGTATATTTTATGACACATGTATAATATTTGTGTACACACTCATACACATATATACACACGCAAACACCTGCACAAATATATCATATGCACACACACACAATCTATTTGGGAGCATTGCAGGTCTTTTTCTATTTCACTGCTTTCCTTGTCAATTTTCTGTGCAAAGTCTGATTTATCGTGCTGGTAGGTGTATATTATTAAAACATGGCTGCCAAGGAGACAAAGCAACGTTCATTTTACTTCAGCAGCACTTCACATTTTACTATCCTCTCAAGACATTTCACCAATGAGATTTCAGTAAAATTTCTTGTGGTGATATCCCTTCACAGAGACTTGATCTAAAAAAATTCTACATAGAAAGGCAACTTTGCGTCACCTATAGAAAAATTTATCTCAGCTCTAAATTAAATAAGAAAGAACACCATTTTCTTTCACAGAAATGCAATCTCACTTTTTCCATTAGGTATCTTTTTTTTTGAGACAGAGTCTCATTATGTCACCCCCGGTAAAGTGCTGTGGCATCACAGCTCACAGCAACCTCTAACTCTTGGGCTTAAGCGATTCTCTTGCCTCAGCCTCTCAACTAGCTGATCCTACAGGCACTGGTCACAATGCCCGGCTATTTTTTTGTTATAGTCATCATTGTTGTTTAGCAGGCCTGGGCCGGGTTCGAAACGCCAGCTCCAGTGAATGTGGATGGCACCCTCGCCGCTGAGCTACAGGCATTGAGCTTTCATTAGGTATCTTAAGGCATATTTTTATTATCATCCTGCATAATAAAATTTATTTGAAGTAAGTTTAGTATTGAAGTTCTTTATAAAATAAAGCATAACTCTTTTCTGTCCAGGAATCCCTCTTTTGATATCTACTTTGAAAAGAAAAAGATGCTCATCTTTAAGAATAATGGTGGTTCTAGACTCCTTCCTGATCCTCTAATAACCTAATGTAAGTCAGTGAATATGGGACATATTCAAAATTTGCTGTGGACCATTAACTGCATTTGGAAATGCATCCTAGTTACATTTTATTTAGGTTATATTGTGGTTCACTCTGGTGAATGCTAAAAATAAAAGATTACATAAGGACAAAACACAAACAGCCATTTTAAAATTGGTGTGTATTTGGAAAGTATTGACTGCTGTTAGGGGAAAAGATGCAGTTGAATTTAATCATCTCCATTTATAAATTTAGCAGTTAAATTTATATTTATATGTTTTTAATCCAAGTTGTCTTTATAGTTTGATTATACCTAAACATTAAAAACCATTATAATCTAGTACTTTAAAAATTTAAGTAATATTTAATAAGTAAAAATGAGACTTATTAAAAATCATTTAAATGAAAACAAAATCCTTTAGGGTTCAATATACAGCTGATTTAAAAAAACCATACTATAACATATTGTGTGTTTTATTCTTAAATGATGTGCTAACTCAATTTAAATTTAATATAGTCATAAACATTTCAAATATATTTCCTATTTTAAAATCACACAAAATTAAATATAAATATGAATGTGACTAATAAGTTATAGATGTTAGAGACTCAGAAAATAATTATTAAGACTTTTAGTCAGACTGAATGCTATTTTTGCTATAAAAATAGCAAAATAAGCTGTAAGCAAAATATTCTCCTGCATCTATCTGCACCTACAGGTGCTCGATGTGTGTTGGAACATGAATATTACCATGTCTGCCTTCACATTTCTTTCAAATCTAAGAGAAATAAAGGTTAATATTATCCTTACAATGTTACCTTGCTTACATTATGTACAACCATCATACTAATCATAGTCCAGTAACATGCAACCGTTCCAATTTGGCAAGATACAAAGTGTGATAAGTTCTACCAAGTCCTGAGAAAGAGACTAATAAGGAAGGGACGTATATAGCTAAGGCTCCTCAATGAAGCACTACTTCATCTACAACTTGAAAACTATGAAGTCAGCCAATAGAGGAGCCTCTTCTACAACTTGAATGTTACCTTGGAAGTGAGAACAATGTAATCGAAAAATTTGTACCCTCATATTAATTTGAAATAATAAAAAAATTAGAAAAAAAAAAAAAGAACCGCCTGCTTTCCCCTGTAGATGATCCAAGCTGCTGTTCTAAGGCTGCTGAGGGCGGTGACACAGGGAGATGAGAGGCAGGAGGTAAAGCTGAAAAGGGAGGCACGTAAGGAATGTAAGTTTTACTCTAAAGACATAAAAAGCTATTGGAGAGTTTTAAGCAAATAAATAAGATTATTTGATAAACTATTAAAAAAAAAAAAAAAAGGATCCTCCTAGCCACTGCACAGACAGTAGATGGCACACAGAGGGGATGGTTTAAGATTATCATGTTATATAGAGTACCTGGTTTCCTTAGTTGGGAAAATTTTTTTTTTAAGTTTCCTCATAATAAGAATGGATACTCAATGAATATTTTGTGTAGGCATATATGATATGTCCTTTCAAAATAACATATTTAATAAGCAAAGTACTATTCATCTTTAATTATTTAATTGCTTCATCAACACTAAGAATATCTGTTTACTTCTTTTCATGAAGAACCCTAAATATTCTACATAAGGTTCAGATGATATATTTATGCATATAGATGAATAAATAATAACACAGACATACATATTGTATATTTTTTAACTGTGAATAGCATATGGTACATTTTGGATAATTCTAGATAATAAGTTCAGTTCTAATTTTCTTCAAAATGTTCAGAGTTTTAGTTAATATTTATTTCTCACCATTATATTTTGCAAGGCAGAAAAATACAAAAACTATACTTGCGCTGGTAGACTACTTTTGAGTATGATTTGTGATTAAATCCTTTTCAAAATGTTCTGATATTAAAACCAATACACAGAGGTATTTTTTTATTTAATAGTAACTTTCCCTTCTCTTTGCATCATGAGGTCCAAATATACTATGTGAATGTGCATGTTATGCTTTTTTCTCCACTAACTTTTAACGAAGAAATGGGGTTTGAAACAAATCTTTTGTCCATCTGTAGTGTGGGAATAAACTGAAGAGCAAAATAGGAACATGGATTGGTCCTTTAGAAATACCTAGATCTCTTTTAATATACAAATGGTTCAGGCAATGATTTGATCTAAATTAGTCACCCAGCTCTTAATGCAGAAGCTTTGTAAAATTAGGTTGCACACAGGAAATCCATCAACGTAACACGATCTGAATAAATCTGTACCAAGCTGTGCGTATTTCCTGAGGGCTGTGTAAGGGTTACAGAAAAAAAAATATTCTAGAGATTCCTGGTAAGTTAATTGTTTGTGATATGTTCCTACTAGAAATTTATTTGGAACATAAATATGTGCTTATTTAGAGGCCTTAGGACAATTCAAGCTTCCAGAGAAATTCAAGTCCTACTGTGGCAGAGATGTCAGAAGAAGCTTTAGAAATGGTCATGTGACCAGCTGTTCAATGAGGGCGACCACTTCAAACGCCCGCAGAAGGAATCCGGAGAAAATAAAGGTGGAAGGCAAAGTTTGCGACTGATTCCTCGGTAAACAGCAACCTTTTGGCTAATGAACATCTTTTTTATAAATTATGATTAAAAATGCACTTTTTAAAAAAGCTTGTGTATGTGAGGATAAGTGAGGAATTGACTTATTTTATATAACTCAATGTTCAAAGTAAAGGAAGATTGTTTCTGTTACTTTTAATGCGCAAAAGCCACTGCTTGTCATCATAAGATATCACACCCCACTTTGTCAGACAGAAACACCTGGAAAAAAAGAAGGGATTATATGAGGAAAAATGATTTGGAATTGGGGAAAAATATCTAAGATTCAGGAAATCTAAAGGCAGAGAAAAGTGCCTGCAATGAGAAAAGTGCTATTAGAGAAAAGGGCTTGCTACACTGAACTCTGCTAGTTTCAGAGGACGGCGTTAGCAGGCATAGTTATAGAACTAAAAGTACTACCACGGCCAGCTAAGTTTTGTTTCAGAATTTTTATTATCAAGAACATAATCTTTGATTACTTACTACTTTCTTAGGCCCTTGTATTCACCAATATTAGGACTTTCTTTTCTGCATCTCTATACTTTCCACTACAAACAAAACTAGTGATTTACCTTCTCTTCACAAAATATGCCTTTGGAATCTCTGCCAGATTCCGGCCTGTCCTGTAATGAAGGCTCAACATGATCAGATAAGAGACTTTAGTGTCCATGTGGTGTCCTGTAATGGGATACTGAATGATCCTCCTGGTTCTGGTTTACCCACACCTCCTGCTCCCAGCATAACCCTGGAACACAGTGTTGGCTATAGGACAGTCATTCTCAACCAGGGACAATCTCACTCAATGTCTAGAAACATTTTTGATTATCACAATTCAGAGGGTACAGAGGTCAGCTATGCTGTGGGAGTCCCCTACAATAAAGAAAGATATATGGAGAACACTTAGAGATCTGAAAATAGATCTGCCATTCGATCCGGCAATTCCCCTGCTGGGCATATACCCAGAAGACCAAAAATCACACCTTAACAAAAATATCTGTACCAGAATGTTTGTCGCAGCCCTACTCATAATTGCTAAGTCATGGAAGAAGCCCAGGTGCCCATCGATCCACGAATGGATTAATAAATTGTGGTATATGTACACCATGGAATA